>CAKAOH010020638.1:0-23280 GCA_916701665.1 Sebastiscus tertius
TCTTAAAAAATATTCGAAAAAAAAAATCTGAAAAAATGTCCGAAAATAAAGATCTGAAAAAAATATCTGAAAAATAGTCTGAAAAAAGATCTGAAAAAATATTCGAAAAAAAAAAGATCTGAAAAATGTCTGAAAAAAAAGTCTGAAAAATATTTGAAAAAAAAGTCTGAAAAAATATTCGAAAAAAAATATCTGAAAAAAAGTCGAAAAAAAAATATCTGAAAAATGTCCGAAAAAAAATATCTGAAAAAAATGTCAGAAAAAAAAAGATCTGAAAAATGTCTGAAAAAAATGTCTGAAAAAAAACATCTGAAAAAAAAGTCTGAAGGTTCACAACAATTCTTATTTTTAGGTGATTAAGTAAGAAAGCATACTTTTCTGCCAATAGATCCCCTAATTATTATACACTGTTCCTTTTAAGAGGAGCTTGATTATTTAGAAGATATTGTCATATGTGTACTATTAACATTACATCAATATTTCATATTTTAAATATCATGTTATCGTGTATATCGCTATACACCCTTAATCCACACACCCAAATGTCGTTGTTTTATTTCCATGTTTTTGTCATCTTTTGTATTTTTTCCCTGATAACATCATCAAACCACAGCCTGGCATGCAGAGGCAACTTCTGGTCAATTTGCCTTTGAATATATCTGGACATCTGCCAAAGGCCATGAGATTTAGTCATGATTCACAACCCTTTCTGACTTCGGGTCATATTATTTGTGCATGCTGAATATATTCTCTAAATCCACCGTTTAAACTCATTACAGAATCCTCTTTATTTTATATTTTCCTTTTTCTAATAACAGGAGAAAACCAGCACCCTTCAGCATTACCAGTCACTGATGACCAACAAGCAAAGAGAGTACCAGCAGTCTCTGGAGAAGTGTAAAAAATCTCAATTCGCGGAGCAACAGCACAGAATAGAAATGGTTTGTCTCGCTCATTTGCTTAATTTGCACCTAGAAACACTGGCCAGGACCATATAGTTAGTGATATTACCCGTAGTAAGTAACAGTATTTTGTCTCTCTTGTGCAGTTGCAGCTGTCTGTAGAGGAGGCTCAGTCTCGGGTGCTGGAGATGGAGCCGGAGTTGAGCTCACTCCAGAGGCAGCGAGACGAGGCTCAGGAAGCAGCACTCCGGCTGCAGAGCTCTGTGGACCAACTCACACAGGTCAGGACACTTCTTACAGTGTGTGGGACCATGTTAGTGCGTCTTGGTAAAGCACAGGAACCGTTTCAGACTGAAGTTAAAGGCACAACACCTGTAATTGAACCCAGGTGTGTTTATGTTTTGATTTAATTACAGCAGAGGCAGGTTGAAGTGAGACTCAAGGAGGAGCTGCTGCAGAGTTTCAAAGAGCAGGCGGCTCAGTCTGCCACCAAGGTGTGTTCAAAGACCAAGTTACTATTGATAAACACAAATAACGTAGATTGTGAAAACATCTGGCAGATTTCCTTTATTCCACTATAACCACTAGTATGAATCATCCATGACTTGTGTGTGTACATCAGGTGTATGAACTCCAGTCGCATCTGTCGGCGTGCAGAGAGGAGCTGAGCTTATGCCTGCAGCAGATGGAGGAGGTGAAGAACAACTATGAGAGTGAGCTGCAGAAGAACAAAGACAAGGTACATCTGTTTGCAAGCGAATTTGCACACACTCATATCGTTGATCTCCCACCTCTTCATCTCAGGCTTATCCTCTCCCCTGTTCCTCCCCCTCCAGGTGTCCTCTCTACAGGAGAAGCTCCACGGTGCCGACCTGGTCTGTCAGAGCTTTAGTGAGCAGAACCTGCAGCTGCAGCTTTCTCTCCAGCAGCAGCAGACCATGCTGACTGAGAGCACTGCTCACATCTCTGAACTGGAGGAGAGTCAGAACCAGCTGCAGAAACAGGTACGTTGGAGACAGTTAAAAACGTTCTCAAATACCAAGTTCACAAGAAACTGTACACCTAAAAAAATATATACAGTATATATAATGCAAGACCGATTGAAAGAGGCTGGATCACACATCAACAATGCATCATATCTTTGGGGTACAACACATGCGCAGTAAAACCTGGTCTGCACTTGTGACATTGAGCCAATCACAATGCACGACCGCAGCTTCAATTATACTGTACATGTGTTGTACCCCATACCCCAAGACCCGTGTCCCAGCCTCCTTCAATAGGCTTTGGGCCAATGGCTCCTTCCCCACTCTGCCTTCACTTTGATCTCAACTACACACCTGTAAAGTTTCGTGACGCTGACGCTGGTAAAGATGCATGTGGTCGTGTGATGTGTGTTTGAGTAATTACTTTGAAGACATATTTGGAGCAGGGCTGGAATAATTTAAGAAATCTTCAAAGCTTCTCTTGATCACTGCAAACATCTTTATGCTATGTAAAGATATAGAGGAGTAATGTCTACCTGAGCAGAGAATGAAATCACTCTCCCCCTGTGTACTTGTTGACATAGCCGGGCCGGCCGTGCATGCTTTTAGTTCATGTTAGTGCATGTGAGCTTCGGAAACATCTTGTAGTGTACTGTTTAGATGTAAAATGAGAATTTGTGACCCGGCAGCCATGTTGAGATCAGTTGAGGAAATACCAAGCACCGCCCACCAACCGGAGCACAGCCAATAGGAACGCTCTCCCTCTCTGAAATGACCTGTGATTGGCTAAAGTCTCCCGTCACGTTCTAGATTATCTAAAGCCTGAAAACAGAGCCATGAGGAGGTGCAGAAGTCTAGTTTTCTCTCAGAACACTTGATTTACAATAAGCTGAAAGGTTATGATGGAATTTTTGTCCAATGATGCCAAAAACATTCTGCCTACTGCAGGTTTAAGGCCCCTTTAATTTCTCTTTACATTGTGTTTCAGTGGTGCATACAGTATTAACCAAACGCATTTTCAGTTAATCAATCACTATAGATGAATTGCCTCGTGGTGAACTTGAAGCCTTTGGGTGCTCTGAGGGTCTGTGTCCTGGGGGATAATGTCTGCTTGATTTGGAGAGCTGGTGCGTCCTCTCTGTTCATGGCATCAATAGTTCTCTCTATCTCTATTGGTCACACTGTGTTACATGTTACATAATCTAAGTTTGTGGTTAGATTCATTATGTAATTTTTGGAAAATGTGTTTTTGTACCATTTAGTACTATTATTATTATTATGATATTTTGAGTGTAGAAGGAAGTTCAGCAGTGAACATAGTGTGTCCTCTCCAGGCAGCAGTTGGTCTCTTTGAGTCTGTATCTTGCCAAGGTTTCTGGCTCAGTCACAATGTTCGCACAATCGATTTTCACTTTGTTAGCTTCAGGGGGAGCTCTGTCAGTGGTCTTCTATTGGTATTGAATGGTCTTATAATAGTGCAAGTCAGGTTTACTAGGTTTTATGTGGCAATAGAAACTTTAACAAAACAAAAGTTGTTAGAGTGGCTTGATTCTGACAACATGATTAATACACAAAAACCTGCAAATCCAATTTATTTGTACGTTAAATCACACAGAGTGCCTTTCTATTGTTCTCTTCCACATCACTCACAGCCAGGCATACCTTTGCTGTTGCGCTGATTTAGGATAATTAGTGTTTAGTATCAGGAGGATTTTCATTTCTTTGTCGAGGTCACAATCCATCTCCTCGGTGATGGAGTTAACTCATTCTTAACGTTGCGTTGCAGCCTCGGTATAAACAACTTCCACATTTTACTCTCCCAATATTAGTCTCACTTTTTGTGTGTATCAAAGTAAAACCGGAGAAAAAACTATCAAGTAGCTTCTTATTAGCAAAGATTGAACATTTTTATAAAGGCTTTAAATTGTATTATCAAACAGAGGCGCATAAAGAGCAGAAGATAAACACAAGTGAAGCAATACTCTGCAAACTTACTGATACACCCCACACATAGCACAAACTTGTGGTAAATCTATGCTTGAGGGAAATGTCTGTTTGAGCGTGTCATTTTTTTTTTATATAGATCAGCACATTTTAGCAGCTGGTTGTACTTTCTGTCCTTCGCAACAAACGGAGCACAACGGTCTCCATTCAGAGAGCTCACTAACGTGGAGTCTCTTTGATCTGGGCAGCAGACAAGAGATCAGATTGCCTGTAGGGAGAGACTGTGTATTTTTCAGGTCAGATCTACGCTACAAGGCAATGTTGAATATCTGGGCCAGGGTTTCTTTGTTGTCTTCCATAATTTCAGTCCTCGTGATCGCTCCAGTTTTGTACCGTAAAACAGACAAATATGCATAAAATGAATGTCCTGTTTGTTTTCCATTTATGAGGAAAATAAAGACGGACGCTCATGTTGCGTGTCTGTCCGCAGGTGTCCAGTCTGGAGCAGCAGCTGGAACGAGCCCGGGCCTCTCTGCAGGGTGAGGTAAGGAGCAGAGAGCAGGACGCTCAGGAGAAAGACAAAGACCTGCAGGAGATGAAGCAGAAGAACACACAACTGTCTGAGTCTGTCAGGTAGGAACACCTGTACACACAGAGACACTCACGGTAGACTCTCAGGAGCAAAGGGAGCTGCAGTTAAGATGCAGAATCTTTTAAATCGGACTCAATTTTACCGTATCGGGACCATAATTATCGACTTATTACCATTTTAAGACATGAACCGTGTCGCCAGTGCTACAACAGAATCATTTAAAATATTAGATTCAAGGCCCAGTTATGTTGAGATCACATTGGTTCACACTTCAGTAGGTTTTTTATTGATTTGTAATTCAATATTTTCCCCACACTAGTATTAATAACTTCAATTTTTCACAGTTTTCACAGTTGCAACTATTTAATGCAGTTTGTATGGGGCTTTTGTTGGTGACTTTTTTCTGATAGAACATTTTTTGCCGTTCTCCTTGACCTGCAGCAAGGGCAAACAAACGCCTCAATAGTCTGAGAGACAGTCTTATGATTACACCGCATCCTATTTGCAGGCCTCCCCTCCCTTCCCTTCCCCTCCCCTACCCGCCCCTACGGCTCATACATATGTGTATATAAATGGGGCTCTTACTTGTCGGGGACTGGTAGATAGAGGCCTGGTGTATTTGGAGTAATTTCATTCTGCAGGGCGGCTGGTTAGTTTAGTTTTTGTGACATTTTAAGCGAAACCATGTTGGTTGTTGAAACGTGCCATCAAAAAGGCACGTTAGCTCGGCTCAGTTAAGCTCCTCTAACAGTCCGGGAGGGATTTCCTTCTCTCTAAGTCTACGATGGGAGGCATGCTCACATTGAGGTGAGGAAATGGACAATGCAAATACTGCTTAATGCTTTATGTGTATTACTTTTCTTCCCTTTATTGCAGCACATTTTCTGAAAACTTTAAATTCATTCAAGACTTTAAATCACTGCACACATCTACTGATTATTGTTTAATGTGTCTTTCTCTTTGTGCTTTCTGCAGCCATCTGTCATCAGAGATGACAAAGTGTCGAGGGGAGCTGGTGTCTAAAGATTCGGAGCTGCAGCGTCTGAGGAGGGACGTCACCGCCAAGACTTCTCAGATCAGCCGCATGGACGAAGGTCTGCAACACCTGAGGAGCCAGCTCGACAGCAAGACTGACATGGGTATGTTACACAGGGACTGAAATGTCTGACACTGCACGGACGCTGTTATTTTACTTATTTATATTTTGCAGAGAAGAGACGATTGAATCCGAAACCACGCAATGTCCCCTCTCTATGTGCTCCTGAAAAGGCTCTCTTTCTCTTAAAGGGGACATGTCATGAAAAACTCACTTTTTCAGTGCGTGTGCACATACATTTGGGTATCTAGAGTGTCCACCGATCCACAAACTGTGAAATAAGACAACCCAGTCAGTTTTTTGTGGGCTGCCTATATCAGAAAACATGTGATTCAACAAACCATTCAGGTGCAAAGATTGTTCTCACAAGCCAATCAGAGCAGACTGGGCTTTTTCGGGAGGGGGGGTTTAAAGAGACAGGCGCTAAAACGGAGCGTTTCAGACAGAATGTGAATACAGGTATATACAGACAGACGGTATGAGAAAAAAAATTGTTTTTTGAACATTAAAGTATGTGAACATGTTCTAGCATAAAACTAAAAGACAAGTATGAACCTGTAAATGAACATGATATGTCCCCTTTAACTTTTCTTTCTTTTCCATCGTGCCCCTCCCAGTGATGGATCTGGAGGAGAAGCTCCATCGCTGCGAGTCCGACCGACTCAACTGTGTCAAGCGGGCCCAGATCCTGGAGGGACAGCTTCAGGCGGTGCGGGCAGAGTTGGCCGAGACTCTGGAGCAACTGAGGGAACTCCGAGACGTTCTACAAATAACCCAAACCATCGCAGATGAGCGGCGAGTCTCGGTGGAAAAACTGACTGTCCAACTTAGGTGAGGTCAGGCCCTCATGTGAAATATCCTTCTGCACACAGGGACGAGGGACGAGCCTCAGACGGAGGAGACGTCCACGTGCGGTAGCTCACATAAGATCCTCCGCTGGATCGGGCTCACCTGTGTTTGAAACTATCCACACAGTACATGTGTATCACAAACTCACCAACAGACACACACACACAGTCATGGAGGCGGTTATTGTCCCACTTAAAGCCTCACACTTTGATTGTATATCTTGTGGATATTTATCTTTGTTCTCAGATGAAGTAATGACATTGTGTTTACTGAAGAACTCCTCTTGCTGTTTAATAATGTACATTTTTTTATTTATTTTCCTGATTGTCCAAGGTGAAACTTGTGTAATGTGTCATGTAATTTGCTGTGATGAATTTACACATCATGCTCTGGTTTGTGATGTAAAAGTTTTCTATTTAAAAAACACTGACGCAGATAAAAAAGACTGTGTACATTTTGAATCACATGCGTTGTGAATCGCACACTGTGTGCAGCGATTGTACATCAAGCACTCAACTGGACGTACAGTCAAGAAAAAAAAACCCAAGCAGGATGCTACATGCTTCAGTTCATTAATCATTAGTCACTCCGTTCGTTCCTGTTAGATTGTCTTTGCCGTTATTGTCTTTCAGAGCACAATTCGCTCAGCATTAGCAGGAACATGCAGATGCTTGATGCAGAACAGAAAACGCCCTTTAAAGAAGAACATAACAGTTGTCATGATCTAGGTTACAGAACCTTTTACACACAAAAAGCCACTGAGAAGGGTTCACGTCAATCCTCAGTCACATTGTAAGAACTCAAACTAAAGATCAACCTAAAAACGTTCAACAATAAACAATAGAAAGGCCTCAAATCATGTTCCCTGCAAGAATCAAACACAGTTATATCTGTCATTCACAGGATACTCCCTGTTGCGCAGTTGTTGTGTTTGTTTTTCAAATGTTAATTAGTTGGGTATCTGATAAACTATTCAGTTAAAGTGTGTTTGTGTGGCTTCACAGTGAGACCCAGAGGGAGTTGGAGGAGAGAACTCACGAGGTCTTAGACATGGACAATGCCCTGAAGGAGAGACAGGGGGAGCTCCAACAGAGAGCAAAGCTGGTACAACACGCACACAAACAAACAAATTCTTTCAGTATATTTAATTTAATTCGCAGAGTATGCTTTGCTGCCATCTCTCTCCTCATTTTTGTGCTTTGGTTTTTCTTTCCCCATCGTCGTCGTCGTCAGCTGTGTCAGCTGGATGCGGCCATCAGAGAGCACAAGCAGGAGATGGAGCTGAAGGCGGAGACTCTGCAGCAGAGCCTGGAGGCCCGAGAGAGAGAGCTGAAAGACGCACAGAGGGAGCTCACAAGCAGAAACATGAAGGTCAGGAGCACACGCAGAATAAGAGGGCAAAACGTGTGAGGAAATGTTTTCTCAACTTGGCATTAATAAGACGTTTGAAGAGAATCTTTTCAGTTCGTCTTACTGAAGGTTTAGAGCAAAAACAGAACTGCATGTGTAATAACTTTAGATTAGAATAGGAAGTGAGAACGGATTGATAGATATCAGCAGCAATGAGTATAAATGTTATCTGTACTGATAATAATCAACAGGATAAAGTTCTATCATAAACGTTTACACCCTTTGTATTGAGAAGTGTTTTGTTCAGCAAAATGGCTGATAATTACCGGCCGCAACAGCGATGCTGGTATTGTTTTCACCTTGTGAGTCTGTGTGTGTGTCATCATGACAAAATGTGGTCCCGGAGACACCTACTCCAGAGGAGGTTTTGAGTACTTTGTCTGTCTGTGGATAGATTTTGTCACTGCGAAAGCGTCGCAACCGTGCAAGATGCAGTGACGAAACTTTACAGATGTGTAGTTGAGATCAAAATGAAGGCCGAGTCCGAAGATGGGCGTGGTACAGTCAAGGGTGCAGGAAGAAGGGGGGTAGGAAGTAGGGAACCAATTTACGCCCCTGGTCCGATCTGGCGACGTGGTCGGCATGATCCGATCACAAGATGGTCTCTTATGATTTCTTTTTTTTTATAAAGGTAAAAAAATTTAATAAATGAAACTTAAAAACGTCTTTATTGCCAAAACCATCAGATTAGATTATAAATGAAATATATTACATTAAAACTCAAACGGAATTAAATTAATCATTTTAACATTTTTATTTGATTCGAATTTGGATTAAATTAGTTAGAAAGTGAACTTTATTCAATTTAATTTTTAATTTTGTTTTAATTACATTTAGTGTCCATCCATCCATTATCTGTAACCGGTTCAGGGTCGCGGGGGGGCTGGAGCCGATCCCAGCTGACATTGGGTGAAGGCGGGTACACCCTGGACAGGTCGCCAGACTATCATCATAATTTAAAAAACAATTAAATAAAAATAAAACGTATAAATCTCATTGACATACGTTATAGATATTTTATGAATTATGCCACAAATTTCACATATGAAACTAATATGGGCGTGTTCTTACAGAACAAATCTTCATCCTTCGATAATGAAAATGTAGGCTCAAAGGTCCAAAAACGTAGGAGTGAATACGTCCCCTGGTTATCACCAGCTGTGATCTGACAATATGAAAAGTTAATCAAACACCGTCAGCGACGTCTTAATCTCTGATTATACAAAGGCTGTGTAAATGTTTGCACACCTCCATTTTGGTATTTATTTTGTGTTGTGTAACTTCATTAAACTTTAAATAAGACACTTTTGTGTGACAGAATAATCTAATTTTCTTGCTACTTGAGTCTAATATAAGTTATTATCTGGTGAATTGATGAATTAATTCAGACACGTACCTGAAACTAGTTGTGTGTTTGTGGTGTTAGGAGGAGCTGCGACTCTGTCAGCAAAAACTTCACACTTCACTGCAAGAACTTGAAGAAACTCAACGTTGCTGTGATGCTTTGACCAGAGAGCTGGACGCCACCAAGCTGCAGACCAAAGAGAAGGTAAAGCACAACTTGTTATTGTTTATTATTTGGTGTTAAGGGTAAAATAAAAGAAGGAATGACATGTTGAGATGGACATTTCTGCTCCGGTCCCCTGCTGTGCCACTACTACCAGTGTTGTGTTTGTTTGCAGGAGGTCCGGCTGTTCTGTGTGGAGGAGGAGCTGGCTCTGAAGGAGGCCCGCTGGCTGCAGTCGGAGGCCGAGCTGCAGAGCATGGTCGCCTCTTTAGAGATGGAGCTGGAGCTGGAGAGGGAGCAGCACAGCAAGGAGGTACTACTGAAGCTTCAAGACCGGTGTCGTCTTCCTCCATCTAATGCATCAAATCAGCCTGTTAAATATAGAGACGACTAAAGAAGTCAGGTTTTAGTTGAGACAAGTCTTTAAACTAGATTTTTTTTTGGACTAGAAACTATAAAGTGATTAGTGACAGGGAAACCCATGATACTATAATGCAGGTTTCAGTTCAACTTGGCTTTTGCCTCATGTGCTTTCTGTTCTCCATCTACGTGATGAATGTCTGGTGGGTTTTGGTTGTGAGACAACCCTGTCTGGTCATCGCTGTCGTTCCCTTTTCATATCTGTTTTTGTTTCCTCTTTTTTTCTTTACAAATGCTGTCAACACCGTGTGAGTTCCTTATTTTCTCCAGCTCCGGTTTCCCTTCTTATGACCTCATCCCTCCCACTCATGACACAGCTGATAACATCTTAAATACCTGCTGATAGTTTTGATGTTTTCACTTCCTTGTCCTGCTGATAACCTTTGGGATGTGCTGGTTACACCAAAAGGAGGTGGATGATAATCTTATCACACCGAGCTGCATATCAGCTTATAAAAACCAAACTCATCTGTCTTCCTCTCCCTCTCCCGCCCCCCACAGCTGGAGTCCCTGCAGCAGACTCGAGGCCAGCTCCTCAAAGTCTCCGAGCAGATCTCCTCCACCATGCTCTCCTCCCAGGAGCAGCTCGCCGCTAAACTCCAGCAGAGCCAGAACCAACTCGTGGAGGCCAAAACCAAGCTGGACCAGACTAAGACCGAGCTGGATCGCGCCCGGGACAAAGCCAGTCACCTCCAAACGCAGAGAGACCAGACTCAGACCCAGCTCCTTCAGAGCAAAACCCAGCTGGAGCAAAGCAGGATTCTGTGCGAGCAAACCGGAGCCCAGAATAGTCTCCTCCATGCCCAGCTGGAGCAGCTCAGCGCCCAGTTAAACCAAGCCAGAGGCCAGGCCGCCCAGCTCCAGGCTCAGCTGCAGGACTCCAAGAAGTCAATGGAGATCTCCAACGAGACGCTGCTCATCAAGGTAGAGCTCTTTAGAAGTTGTATTATGGAAGTGTATCTGTTTCTTTTTAATATCATATAAAAATTGTGTCTTCCTGCAGGAGTCTGAGGCGACCCGTCTCCAAACGAGGATCTCCAGTATGGAGCGAGCTGCTGGCCGCCAGCATCTACACAATCTCACGCTCTCCCCCCCGGCTCTGCACACATTCACACACTCCCCAGAGAGCTCCTCCTCTGCTCACTCCCCTCCTTCCTCCCCCGAAAAGCGTCGAACAACTATCCCCTATTCTACGCACTCGACTCACCTCCGCTCCCCAACACACACACGACGTTGCTCATCACCCCCCGCTCACACGTACCTTCAGCCCACCTCAGCCCAACAAAACCAAACTGAGAGCCACCAAACACGCGACCATAGCGGCATGGACTTCTCTCTGGATCTCCCTCCGAGCCTGAAGGCCACGCTGAAGGAGGCTTTGAGCAAGCATCCGTGGGACTCCTCCTCCTCCATCTCCTCTTTTCCAGACACAGTGGACCACAGCTGGCAGGGCCTCAGCGCCGCGGACGCCACGGCAACCTCTGACCTCTCCTTCAACCCCCTCACGTACATGGCAGACAAGCGAGGTGACGTCAACTCGGAAGCTACCTCCATGCAGGAGGGAGACGCAGAGCAGACGAGTGAGTCGAGGAGGGAGTCTGTTTGCACTCTGGTGGGTGAGGAGGAGAAGGGGGATATGAGTTCACTCACAGGGATGCTGAGGTTTGTTAATCAGACGCTGGCCATGCAGGAGGACCCGTCTTTATGGAGCTCCACAGGGTTGTCACAGCCTGGACGCAGCCTCACACTCCAGGTAACAACCCCAGCCCTGTCTGATATCTACAACAACTAGTCACTTAATCAATTAGTCGATCGACAGGAACTTAATTTGCAACTGTTTTGATAATTTTAAGCAAAAAGGCCAAACATCCTTTGGTTCCAGCTCCTCCGATGTGAGGAGTTGCTGCATTTCTCCCTTTTATATCATTGTAAATTAAATTTCTAAGGGTAATTTATAAGTCATTTAAAGACAACACCTTGGGCTCTGAGAAAAAATATAATGGGTATTTATCTAAATGATTAATCGAGAGAATAATTGACTTCATTCATTTTACAATTTTGACTCACCCATGCAGTGTAGAGCCCGGCTGTGGTACAGGAGCAGTGCTGCAACACTAGCAGGCCGATGAGGACAGAACACAGAGTACAGAAAAGACAGCGGATAGCGAGCCATTAAAATATGCACACACATTTGATTTACAGTCGTCTGGTAACATAAGAAAAAAAAAGCCCACAACTGTCACCACACTTAGCTCCACCCACTTCAAATCAGTGTCAAACTAACTTCTAACTTTACAATGTTGTGTTCACGTTGGACCCCATCACTCCTAGTGAGAAGCTGATTGAGAAAACCGATTTCATGTTCGTTAATGTAGAAATCAGTATGGACCGTTAAATATTTATAGCATCGAGAGATTGCAGTGTTATGGTGTCTCTTCCTTTTTTTTAGAGTGAGGTCAAGGAGATGTGAAGCTGTGTTGCCAGGGAGACGCCAGAGACGAGAGGAGCTGTTTACATTGGTGTCATCCATCTCTCATTTAATCCGTCCTGCTAGTGTGTGTTATTGAAATCAAGCTCCAATATTGTCTGTCGGAAAAAATAAGTGATGGGTTTAGATGACCACTACTTTCCAGTCTGTAAATGATCCACTGTGATGTTGTTTCGTAGAGTATAAATGTAACATTTCATGTTTCCTAACTGATATTTATATATTTTTTACACCATTTTAAATAAGCTAAGTGAATAAAATATGTTTTTATGGAAGTATTTGTCTACCACTGATTCTTTAGTTATACTCCAGAGAGTGTGTTTGGATGTTCCCATGCTGCTGGTGGCTGTGGGGTCGTGTTACCAGAACAACCAGCAGCTTCCTGTCCAGGAGAAGAATGTTTGGCTCAATCTAATACAGACTCAAGCTGGTAAAATTGGATTTGGCACTCTCATGCGGTTTACATAACAAGAACATGAGACATGTTGGAGCTGGAGAGTTTTAGGGTGACTCCTTTAGACTCTTTTTACTCAGCAGATTAAGTCCTGGTAGGACTATTTGTACGAGATAAAGCTTTATAGATTTCAGGAAGTAAAGCTGTTTTGTTTAAAAAGCTGCAGACTATGTATAACACTGATTCTGATTCTGAACAACCATATGTATCAGCACAAGGATTATTGTCTTTCACACTGATGGATTACCCAGGGGCCCAACGGGTCAGGGGTTATTAACATTTGTCTTTGGAAGTCAAAAGCAGGGATGATCTTATCATGTTTGTTGCCCCTGATCCTGATCTGGGTCCTTTTAAAGGAATAGTTTGACATTTTGGGAAATACGCTTTTGTGTATTTGCTTTCTTGCCGAGACGTGAGACTGGTATCGATCGTCTCATCGATCAGTTCAATAATATCGGTTTAATAAAAGCCACAGCCAGGAGATTAGCTTGTTATCTTAACTCAGCATAAATACAGGAAGCTGGGAAACGGCTAGCTCTGTCAAACAGTAACAAAAGCGGTCGGCTTGTTGCCTGACAACCTCACTGTGACAAAAAGCCTCCAGGAAGTCACTGTACCCAGCCAAGAAATAGTCCCATACATAACCATACATTGACGTTTTTCCACTTGTGCTTATGTACAGATTAATTAAAGGCAGGGTTGACGATGTTCTCCAGTAGACACTATTTGTTATATTGGTTGAAATGGTCTTTACACCCCGACAGTGATGAGCTCTGGAAAAGGACCGTAAAAGAGCTGTCATCTGTAGCTGCTGTAATCCTGTAAAAACGTCTACCAATCACTGCCTCGCGGTCCGCTTGGAAAGAACCAATCAGATGCCTCCCTGCCTCCCTGCTCGTGCTCTACCCTTGGCGTGCGCCAGCCTGAACTCAAAGCGCGTCGCCGCCGCAAGTTTACTGGAGAATGGAAGAGAACACTCAGCCCTGCAGTAGCACTGCCGCGGTTACTTGTCATGAGGTAGCGTTGTTGAGGTCCTCTCTCCGCTCTGTGTCTGTGAAGTAGTTACGATGCGGCGGTGCTCGTGCATGTGTGTGTGTGGGGGGCGTTGCCTTGGAAGGAGCCCCGAGGGGAGGAGGTGGGTTTAGACGGAGCTCCTGAGGCGATACGACTTTCAAATTATGCTAGCTCTCCAACATCGTCAACCCTATCTTTAAATGAAATATAATGTGTTAAAGAGGACCAATAATGCTTATTTTCAGGTGCATACTAGTATTTTGGGTTTGTACTAGAACATGTTTACATTCTTTAATGTTCAAAAAACACTTTATTTTTCTCTTTTCTCATGCCGGCTGTGCTGCAGCACCTCTTTTTGCTCTGATTGGTCAGCTGACCCACTCACTCTGTTGTGATTGGTCAACCGAACCAAACTCTTCGGACTCCGCTCCAGCTCTACTCTAACTAGCTTTGTTTGAGGACGTGCCAAACTAGCCGCTAGGCAGGTATTATGCAAATGTGTTACTTGGTGACATCACTACGTTACGGAAGAAAAGGCGGGACTTCAAGCAAGGCGTTTCAGGCAGTTCAGGAGCAGCGTTTCTGTGGGGGAGAGTAACTCCTGTTGGTGTGGACTTTGGACTTTGTAACTTTGCAGACTTTCTACATGCACAAAAAACTATATAACACACTAAAAGAAAAGGGGAAAAAGCACAAAAGCATCAAAACTTCTTTAATTAGTGTGCTAGAGGTGCTGGTAGCTGGACTTTTTCCCCTCCAACCTTGCTGCTAAGTAGTGGGGGGGCTTTTATGTATCTGTGCACAGGGACCCCTTGTCTTATATGCTCTCTCAAGATTAGAGCTTACAACATCACTTATCTCTCACATGACAGTAGCAAAATAACAAAGCTAATGGTTACTAATACAAGTCACCAGCCCCGAGTTTTAATCACCTGCTGCAGGTCATATAAAGTGTTTGGTTTGGCAGGCTGGCCGTCAGCAGGCAGCTTGAACGCTGTAAATGACAGAGTGAGTGATTTCCTGTCTACATACGAGACGGGGCTGTTCATATTTACATTTCCTCACCACAGGCCCATCGATAGCTATTGGTTGTTTATTCTTTGTGTGTGATTGAAGGTTTATGTGTGTGTGTGTGTGTGTGTGTGTGTGTGTGTGTGTGTGTGTGTGTGTGTGTGTGTGTGTGTGTGTGTGTGTGTGCGTGTGTGTGGCCACTGGAGACAAAGACATTAATGATTATTTCTGTCGAACCAACCTGTCTGTCCTGCGGGTGTTTCGGACCGTCTCTGGCTTCCTGCTCTCTTTTTCTTTTGCTGAGTTTTTTTATGTTAACTTTTGTTGCTGTAGAGGATGTGGTTTAGTGGTATATTGCGTGCTAAGTAGCTCTGCTCAAGTTCCTCTACGGGACTTCCTACATACATTATGTCTCCACAGCATGTCTGCAACACGTTGTTGTTCAGTTCTCACTGTAGCGTGAAAAGCAGCTGATGAGGATCTGAATACATCTTCCATCACTAAACCCACCCGATTCTGTCAGTTGATTTTGCATTGGTGATTGATGATTGCATGGTTTGCATAGCACAGAGCACTCATAACAGAACAATTGTAATACTAGAAACTAAAACCTGGCGTGTGTGCTGGGGTTATTTCAGGTAGGCGTTAAACCACAGTGGTGTGCACACAGCAGAGCTGTGAGGGGGGATAACGGGTTGTCTGGCACACGAGTTAACCACAGCTGGCAGTGTTTATCGAGTGTAACACATGGGTGATGTACTGTACTATAAAGTACTAATGGTACGATTAAAGCAACGACATCCTTGTTTGCTCATGGTAACATCAGGATGTTGGCTCTGTGGGTTGTGCTGCTGAGTTAATGCAACACGGCAGAATCACAAGATGTTCAGGCAGCCCCTGTTTATTCTGTGCCTCGGTTGCTCACCAACTAAACTCACTGTGATCCAAATGTGATCTATTTTGTTTGGAATTAATATTTAACTGTCTCAGAAGTCGGGTCAGGCTGGTGGACAATACAGGTTATCTGCGTTTATGCCCCTGACAGCTTCCTTCTTAGCATTCAAATGCTTTTATGCACCAGTGACCACGGAGATGTGGGTGTGTGGGCAGTCCTTATCTGACTGCCCACACACCAAGGAGGAGTAATGATAATATTGATATGCATTCCTGGAAAAATCTTTAAAGTCTGTGCTTGTCTTTTACCGTACAGTACAGTAAGATGATTTCATGATGCTCCTCGACAGCACAACAAAATCTACAGTAGCACAAACCGGTCCAACTCTCTTTCAGTGGAGTTTTCATGGACTTGGAGCTCAGTGTTTCACCAGGAGGGGGGTCAAGCACGATGGAAAACAACCATTAGTGGTTGACATTGATGAAAGGTCATTGCTATCTCCGCCCACAGCCCTCCACAATCACCAAGGTGCAGCTCGCTGGTTTTGACCTTTCCCTCATTAAGCTGAACCTTTATACACAACGGGTGGGAGTAGGTATCCTAGATACCGTTTTTATGACAACCCAAGGTTAGTTGGAGACGTTTGCATCTGTGCCGGGTGCAGGTTTGGTTTGACTAATCAGGGGTTAGTGACCCCCGCCTACAAGTCCTGCTCAGCGTCATGTGTTCAAACCAGTTATCATGTCGTTACTGTGGACACTTTCTGTAACAAGTGGCAAGATAACAGCGAAGGTGGACAAACCTGCTGGAGCCACATGTCTGTCCCACAGAAAGGGCTAAGTGCAGTAAGTGTCAGGGCTGATAGCAAACGTCGAGGAATATAAACATGTTTTTCATTCATTTAACACAGTGTTAAGTATAGATTAAAAACAAGCACTCGTTCAGGAACTATGTCTAAATGAAATAGTGTGAAATTGGCAACTAGGGATGCACCGAACCAACATTTTCAGTCCCGATACCGAGTACCGATCTGATACCAGCGTTTAATTAATAAGCTGTATGCCTCACTGTGTGGACGTGACTGGGATCATTATATTATGTGTAATATGGGCAACATCAGGCTTAACTTAAACATTGCTTTCCTAACATTGTAAAACACAATGTAACAAATAAATACATAGATATAAATTTACTGAATTGTTGTTTATTATTAAAATAATAAATCGGTCACCAGCAACTTTGTAAAAAAACAACTTAAAAATGAACAGGAATTACAATTCAGGTGTAAACCATTTTAATGCAGACACAAATTGGTCAAAACTTAAACAGGAATTGAAATTACAGTATATAACGTATATAGTATATAAACATAGAATCGAACTGAACAGATCGGCCCCCTCATCACAGAGCCCGATCCAGCACTGGCAATTTTAAATCAAGAACTTTAAGAATAAGTAACCTAAACAAGATTACAAATCTGACCAGAGATTTGATACCAGCTTTTGGTACTTTGGCCCTCGTTCTTATTGACTCAATGCTTGAAAGCTGAAATATGTCAGTCATTTTGCTGCTCCAACTTCAACAAGCCAAAGTTGATAGATGTTCTTATATTCATTTAAAGAAATTGTTGGATATTTTGGAAATAACTTCATATTTAGACTCATATTTGTGTGTGGTAGACTAAATATGAAGCTACAGCCAGCAGCCAGTTAGTGTAACTTAGCATAAAAATTGAAAACAGAGATGTAGCTAGCCTGGCTCTGTCTGAAAGTAACAAAATCCTCCTACCAGTATAGCTCTCATTTCATTGCTGAGTGCAGTAACTTCCTGGAGTCTTTTCATCACGTGTTTTCCCCCTGTGTCCAGTCTTAATGCTATCGATCTTTTCATCTAACTGTCAGGATGAAAGTCACTAAGTGTATTTCCCAAGAACTATTCCTTTAAGTTTGTTACACGCACACAAACACATTTGGGCTGTATAGCAGAAAAACTTAAATCCACCACATTGTTTGGTCATTTAAGTTTTTACTTGGCATCCTGATAATTCACTGGAAAAGTGAGTGAACATTTCTGCTTCTAGCATCGCTTCTCCCAGCGTAAGCCTCTGACTATAAGAGTCTAATCCATTTTGGGTTGGTTGCATTGTCACTGAGGATGTGCATCAGTCAGCTGTCAGTGTGTGGCACAATGGGGCTCTGGCAGCCAGCCACTCGGCCTACATGTCGCATCCTGTTTGATGATAAGACTCACTCGACCTCTAGTCTGGCACAGATAAACAAATGAGTTCAGAGGGATGGTGTCGCTTCCATACTTCTGCGGTGTTTCAAGTTCTGTTTTTATAAGAAATACACTTATTTACATGCAGATATGGATGGAGGAAGTGAACCAACCTAAAATAATTCTGCGTTCGAAGACTCAACAATGAGCTCTGAGAATCTATCGATCCCACGGGAATGGAAACCATGAAGACAGATGTTTCCTCTTTTTTACTGATATATTCAGCTCCTTCAGTTGAATATTTTGGTTATGACACGCAAACACATCAACGTAGACGTCAGAAAAATGAGGAAATGTCACATGTATTTTGGTTGTGATGAGTGATCACCTGGTGATCACCAGCTGTTAGTCATCTACGAATTACAGGCAGTGGGACCAGTGTCTGCTTGCATTATGGACAAACTTTTTTATAGAGTTGTTTCGCAAAAACGGTCATGATGAAATGGCCTGTGCGAACACTTTATCATCCCAACCGACTTCCTTTTAAAACTGCGAAATGTACATGAATGCTCTGATCAGCATCAGCAGCAGCAGCATGTTTGGTTGCCCTGTACTGTACTGTACCATCATGTAGGTTTGATCTGAATCATCTGAATCCTCTGTGAACAAAACTGTCCTTGTTTAGTTGGAAAATTCACTGACAGTTGAACCGGATTTTCTGTGTAGGCACATTTAATTATGTGGCTTTACGTTCAAGCTCCTGCCTATGTACGGTTTTGTTTCTGCAGGATGTGTTGCTTAACATTGATGTATAAACAGCCATGTTTCTCATCACCTCCAAGGAGTCTGTCTAAATAAACACGCCGTCTCTAGGGAGAGACAGTAGGTAGAGAACTGGGTGTGACCGGTGTGTGAACATTGCCTTCAGGGTTGAACAGGGATTTGCTTCAGAGCAGGTTTACTGTGCAGAGTGGTGTCAAAGGGCTGAGCTATGGTAAATATGTGTTGGGTGTGCATGTAATGAGACGGTGCTCGTCAAAGTCAATATTTAGCATTCTCTCTTAGTGGTATTTGTGGTGTCTAATGTCTGCTGGAGGGGGGTTTAAAAATCTTTAAAGGTCACATATTGTAAAAAGTGAGATTTTCGTGTCTTTTTTTTTTAATCAGAAAGTAGGTTTAAGTGCTATATAAATACTGTGAAAGTATTGAAACACTCAATCCACGGAGAAATGCACAAAGCCAGTATTCAGAAACTGTGTGTTTGAAATAAGCTGTCAGGATTTCAGTAACTTTGTGATGTCACAACTTTACAATATTTCACAGTTTTAAATGTAAACATTCTAAATGTGCTCCAGTTTATTGCCGGCTGCAGTCTATTGGTGCCTTCAAATGGGGTTGTGTTTATCGTGTTTACAAGAAGAGTCATATCAACGCCCCCCTCTTGTGATATTTACAACCTCGTCAGTAGAAAGTTTCTGAAAGCTCCAAGTTCACGAGTTGTGACGTGTTTGTTGATATTGTGAGAAATGGTGGAGGCCAAGGAAGTTAATTTTTCGGTGCATAATAAGTTAATATGCTGTAATTTTAGTTGTATATTGTTTTGCTTCAGAATTTTATAATAGATCTGAGGAAAATGTTGATATTCCCAACAGCCTCATCTTTTTCCTCTGTCATTATGCCTTTGCATTTCCTGCATTATGTTACCCACTCGCTAGCTTGCTAAATTGTTAGCCTCTGTGGCTTCTAGACACCGAAAGTAATATTGCTGTTGCTTAGCAGCGGTGTTCTCACGACTTAACCACTTGAACCATGTTGTAAACACAAGCTCACAAGTTTCATTTGAAGGCACCATATGGGAATGACATCCGCTGACAGGAAGTAAAAATGGACCCAAGCTGTTGCTTAGCAACGCAGTTCCGTTAAAATGCACTAAAACGGGGCGTTTCAGACAGAAGTTAAATATAGGCATATTTAGGCAGACAGTGTGAGAAAAATAAAGGATTTTTTTTAAACATTACAGCCTGTCAACATGTTCTAGTAGGAACATAAAATACAACAATGAACCTGAAAATGAGCATAATATGTCTCCTTTAAACCTTTAAAATTAAAACATTCATCTTGACTAAACTAGTTTTCTATATGGTGCCACAGTTTCCTATGTTTTTTTTTCCTTATTAATCCTGTTGGTTGTGCATACCAGGACATTAAAAAGGAGACACATGTTCCTTAATGTTATTTCTTCAGTCACACGATTCGTTTTGAGCCGAGGACAAACAGGCACACTGTTGATTCAACTGCTGCTTCATGAAGAGAAATACGACTTCATGGACTTTGTCCCCTCCCCTCCCTGTCTGAACACTTTGCAATCTGCACAGTAAATAACAAAAGAGCCAAGTTCACACAACACTGGGAGGGAAAAACTTTAAAAAGCAAAGTGTACATGCTCCTGAATTATCACAACAAATGCATCTTTGAGGGAAATCCTCTCTGAGGGTCCTCTCTCATCTTTATCATTGATTGCTGCTGCTGCTGCTGCTGTCGACCAATCAGGGCTCTCCTCTGTCAGGAGGACAGCCTGAGCACTCCCTCCTCCTCCTCTTCCTCTTCCTCCTCCTCCTCCTCCTCTTCCTCCTCCTCCTCCTCCTCTTCTAGCCTAACACATTAAAACATAAAGACTCTCCACTCTCACCCCACTCCCACATCTACAGCCTCCATCAGCGGTTCTTCTCCTCTCTCCTGTGTGTGATTCATCCTGCAAACTGTGAGTTCACTTTCTTCCAGTCGACATACTGACATGAATGCACCTTTTTGTGACTTTTTGGACTTTGATTTAAGCCTTTTTTTTTAAATGAATCGTGCAGGATTTGCTCAGCTCGCCTTCTTAACTGATTTGATGATGTTTTTTGATGTTATTGCTCGTGTTGTAAAGTTTGGAAGTGATTTTCCAGATGTGGAAAGTCTCCGTTCATTTCTCTCCTCTGAGTCACAGCAGCCAGCGAAAGCTGCCCAAAGAAAAACAGAGGAAGGAAAAAGGTTTCCATTTATTATGTAAACACAGGCTATTGCATTGCTTATTATGGGGAAAATACTAGTGTTATTATTATCTTGAAAAACGGAGTGCAAAAACATGCGATTGAAGTGCAGGAAGTGATATTTTTCATGTTATGTAATACAAAAAAAAAAAGAAAAAGGAGTTGTGCAAAGTGTAAAGAAAATCCTACTTTATATGAAAGCATCATTGCTTCTGTTCTATTTTATTTTTTTAAAGATGCACTTCTCCTATTACATAGAGGAGAGAAACCTCCCATCAGCCCCTCCTCCAGTCTGACCAGTCAGCAGAAAGCAGCAGATTAGATGAAGTCACTCTTCAGGGATGCTCTTCTCTTCCCAGCACACATTCATCCCCACAGACCTGCAGTATTATTTCACACCAGTGTTATTATAACAGTGCTGCAGTAAACATTAATGGATGTTAAGTGATTTCAATGAGTGTGTTTCATGATGCAGCATTTATTGATCAGCTTCTTACAGGAAGTCCACTGGGTGTTTTCTCTCTGAGCTGAAACCTGAGCCGCTCATTAAACACACAGCTGAGCAAACTCCACCATAATAATAATAATAATATGGCTCCTTCAGGTGGTGGTGTTGGTGGTGATGATGTGTGGCTGTTTGGATTATCTCTGGTTGGTGTAATCTTTAATTAAAATCTAACTGTAAATAATACACCATGCACAATGAGCAGGTGTAGGGTGTAGTTTCAGTGGTGGATCAAAGTCTATGGGTGCCAGATCAGGTCTGCGTCTGACAGAAGTGAGGAAGTGGACGTTGTGTCATCACAGTGGACGTCAGCCTCGCTGCAGCAATAATCCTGCTGTTGTAATCTGGCTTTTGTGTAATCGGGGGAAAATGTAAAGCTGCATAATCTCTCACTCTCATTTTGATCTGAAGGTTATTGATTTTAAAGAGGACATATTATGTTCATTTTCAGGTGCATACTTGTATTTGGGGTTTCTACTCGAACATGTTTACGTGCTTTAATGTTCAAAAAACACTTTATTTTGGTCAGCTGGCCCACTCTGTTGTGATTGGTTAATTGAACCAAACTCTTCGGACTCCGCTCCGCTCTAACCAGCTTCATTTGAGGGCGTGCTAAACTAGCCGCTATGGTATTATGCAAATGTGTTACTTGGTGACATCACCACGATACGGAAAGAAAAGGCGGGACTTGAAGCGAGGCGTTTCAGTCAGTTCAGGAGCAGCGTTTCTGTGGGGGAGAGTAACTTCCTTTGGTGTGGTCTTTATAACTTTACAGATCTTTTACATGCACAAAAAAAACTATATAACACGCTTAAGGAAAGGGAAAAAGCACAAAAGCTTAATACGTCCTGTTTAAATGTAACTTCCTTTGACTCCGGATGCCAGATTCAGTGATACTGAACAGTTCAGCAGTTAGTTTACAAGATTAATTTCTTGAAGTGGCCTGCAGTTATGCTGTAGTAACACAATAACATAAGTTTTGTTTTCACTACATATATGCTATGAAAAACACAAGATATGGGAGTTAATAAATTAGCTCATGTACGTCATGCTGTGTTGTACAGTTGTTATCTCTTTCCTGCTGGCAGAAGTATGATTTACAGGTTAAACATCTACTGATAATAGTTCAAAGTTCCTGCATCAATCAGGTTTCCGTTATTAAAAACATACTTGAGTTCAGACAATGTTATGGCTTTTATAAGCTTTATTTTCAGAAGTGAAGGTATTATGAAAAGCTTCTCTCTCTGACAGTTGCGTGACATTTTATACAGGACTTTTAAATTAACAGGATCCAAGAGGCTTAGCGTCAAAGCAACTCTCAAAATCTCAACATTTTCATGAATATTCAGCCTTGTAAGAGTGATTTTTCACCTGATTCAAATGTCAGATGCACTCCATGTAAGAAAATTACTCCAATGACTGCATGTGAGCAATTGACTGATGTGACATCAGCAATGCATGATTAAATACAGGTTTAGGAACTAGTTGATCTGGTTTAGTCTATACACTGAACACCCAAATACGGTAAGAGGCCTCCTGTCAACTAAACACATTGCCTATGTTTATACCCGCTGTGGGTTAGTCTCTCTCAGCTGCTATCTACACCTCTACAGGTGCATTCAAAAAAACACATGATGACACCGAAAAATACCTTCCTCACATTTTCTTGGTGTGTTCTTTTCATTGTTCTCTTTGTCTTCCTCTGTGTCCTTAAGCTGGGTTTTGCAAGGCAAAACTATTAAAATCACTCCCTGTTTTTTTCCTCCGTCTCCCTCTTGGCCTCCTGCATCTCCATATTTACTCTCTCCCTCTTCCTCCATCTCCCTCTTCCTCTCAGAGCCATCATGGTTTCCCATAAGGAGTTTGTGGGTGCCGGAAAGGAGCCGGGGCTGCAGGTGTGGCGTATTGAGAACCTGGACCTGAAGCCGGTTCCCAAGGCGCTGTATGGCAGCTTCTAC
>CAKAOH010020639.1:0-62033 GCA_916701665.1 Sebastiscus tertius
TCTCTCTCTACTCTCTCCCTCTCTCTCTCTCTACTCTCTCCCTCTCTCTCTCTCTCTCTCCCTCCCTCTCTCTACTCTCTCCCTCTCTCTCCCTCTCTCTCTCCCTCCCTCCCTCTCTCTCTCTCCACACTTCTCTCTCTCCCTCCTGCTCCAGCTATGTGTCTCTGCTGTTGTAGCCAAAGTAGCTGGCTGCTGCTGAACCGATCCACCGCAGTGCCTGGGACACATTGAGTGGTGGAAGAGAGAGTGAGTGAGGGATTTAGAGGATGGGTCTTTAAGGGGCTTTAAGGGAAAACACACAGCAGAGAGAGAGAGAGAGGAGAGAGGAGAGAGAGAGACCAGATCCCACCGAGCCTCCCTGGTGGTGTGTGAGCTTTCTTGGCTATTGACGTGTGCGCACGACTCTCGTGGCAGGGTGAGTATTTTTCTCCACCTTTTTTTTTTTTTTTTTTTTTCTTAAATAACTACACTAGTGTGTTTCTTTGGCAGTGAATGTGACGATGATGCATTTTTTATTTAAAATGTCCTGTATGTATATGACAGCTGTGAAAAAGCGCAGCATCCATAACGTGTCCTCCTCATGTCGCGTAAAGACGCATCTTTCATCAGTTTAGGAGAAATGTTACCTGCAAGCTTTTTTTTTATGCATTTTCATCCCATCATTTTTTTGGTGCGCTCACATGTTCCCTGCTCTGTGTTTATCATCATCTCCAAACTCCGCGTGTGAGTGTGTGTGACAGTACAGGAGGGGGTTTCTAAACAATCCTCTGCGCACATCACCTCCTCAGTCAGCTCTGGACTACCAGAATAAACACCCTGCTTCTACATACATGCTGTATAGTTTGACACATAATATGTTTGAACTATCCTGCTCGGGCGCTGTGAAAAATGGTGCGAGTTTGAGCATGCAGGAGTGTGTCTGCGCAGCTGAAATACTGTGAGAGAAAACCCACCCATTGAGTCACGATATCTACGTTCAGTCGTTATGAAGTCATTTATTTTCCTTCCCTCATCTCTGAGACGCTGCACAGTCAAGGTTGGTTAGTTTAGCAGCTCAGGTGTTGGAGGCGCGTCCCCGCGGTGCGCGTCCACGTTGGGTACTCCTTCCATTTTTTGGGCCAAGGTCTTTTCCCTGTGCTAACCTATATATCTGCTACATGTACTCTCTCCAAACATAGTTTCCTCCTCCTCTCCTCTCCTCTCTCTGCTGCTTCCTTCTCCTCCTCTCCATCACTCCCTCTCCTTCTCTTCTTCCTCTCCTGTGTGAGGCTGAGAGGTGATGTCAGTCTGATGATTGTGACAGATAAGAGAGAATTAAACCTTTTGTCCCCCCTTGTGGCTCCTATCTAACCAATTCAATTGGCTCATTACTTTCTGGGTTGAGGGAGCTGAGGGGGCCTGTCTTCCGAGCGCTCAAATGGGATTGTTATCACAAATCTAACTGGGATTTTTTCACTCAATCTCAATTTCCAAATCCAAATGGCTATTCCTCCAGGATTTGGGCCATAGAGGTGAATTTGTTCCCTGTGTTTGAGTCCAATCCAGCTGCAGGATGTTTCACTTGTTTTCTGTTTGACTGTGCTGGTCTGTGAGAGGGATGAGGGATGAGGGATGAGGGTGCTGTCCGTGGTGCTGAACAAAGTCTGGAAGAGCCACTCGGGCACATCCACTGGTTTCTGCTGGGTTGCAATTGATTCTCACTCATTCCTGATCACTTTGGCACATCCATCCAGCTGCTGGAAGGTGTGACTGTTCATTCCCCTTTTCCTCTCTGCTCGTCTTCATATCTCCCCTGTTCTGTGCCTTCACTTATTTCATATGTCGTTTCAGTGAGTTGTTTTAGATTCAAACTCTCTCAATCACACTGGCTCAAACTCTTGTTCACCAGTCAGGTGTCAGCAGCAGCAGCAGCAGTAGTGACCACTTCTGGTCTGCCGTATGATCCACAACCTCTGACTAAAGAGAACAATTAAAGAAACTTTGGTGCGAAACTTAGGAATTCATACAAATCTTTAGTTGCGCCCTCAAATGGACGAATCCTGCCATTTGTAAATCTTGTGCTTTTGTCAGGGCCGGCTCTAACCCTTTTGGTGCCCTAGGCGCTAAGGAGCAAATTTGGAGCAAATTGGATTTGGAGTAAACCGCAACACACATAAGACGTCACTAAATGGTTATAAGGCAAACATTAAGGTTTGTTTTGTATGAATAACTGTAACTGTAACATTTGGTCCCTGACATTGTTGACTTAAAAGTGTTTAGTCCGTTTCACTACAACGAGAGTTACAGGGGTGAAAAATGTATTTCTCTCTTTATTTATCCATCCATCCATTATCTGTAACCGTTTATCCCATCCGGGGTCACGAGCCGGCTGGAGCCGATCCCTGCTGACATTGGGTGAAGGTGGGATACACCTTGGACAGGTCGCCAGCATATCACAGGGCTCTTTATTTATTTATGAGGAAGGGCGCCCGGCGTCACCCAGAAGGTGGCGCCCGAGGTGACACCCTATATGGCCTGTGCCTTTAGCCGGCCCTGACTTTCGTCTTTTGATTGCCCTGATTTTCCATCTTTAATCTGTCCTATTTGTGCGACTGGATTTTTAGTGGTTGGTCATACTTTTCCCCCTCACATCTGTCTGTCCCATTTAGAGCTGCAGCGATTAATGGATTAGTTGTCAGCTATTTAATTAATCGGCAACTATTTTGATAATCGATTAATCATTTTGACTAATTTTCTAAGGCAAAATATCGTTAAAATTCTCTGATTCCAGCTTTTTAAATGTGAATATTTTCTGGTTTATTTACTCCTCTATGATAGTAAACTGAATATCTTTGAGTTTTGGACAAAACAAGACATTTGAGGACGTCATCTTGGGCTTTGGGAAACACTGAAGGACATTTTTCACCATTTTCTGACGTTTTATAGACCAAACAACTAATCGATTAATTGACAAAATAATGGACAATGAAAATAATCTTTAGTTGCAGTCCTAGTCGCATTAATAACTCACTCTGTGCTTCTTTCAGCCTCAACATGCCCAAACTTGTCATTTCTCAGAGAATGTCTCTGATGCGTACCCTTTACCACCAGCCAGCTCTGTTCTTACACAAAAGAAGCTCTATTCATCCCCGGCGCTGCGTAGACACTGAAGCAACTTCTATAGTGTTCACGCCTCGCACAATGGCTGTCCAGATAAGATGAGGCCAGGCTTAATCTTTAAGAGTTTATTCCCCCAGCAGAATGACTGTATCCATTATAGCTCTGCTCTTCACAGACTCAAAGGTTTGTCGTACAAAGAAAGACCAGAAGAAGAATAAAGTGGTTCTCATGTTTAAGTCATTAATTTGGCTTTCATTTTCTGTCGTCAAAGCCCTCTTCAGTGCCTGATAAATGGTCAACATTGAATTAATTAGTCGGCCTAAACATGATGTATTTTTACCATTCGTTTGTGTGCAAACGGTTCACTCCGCAAGACAACACGTGAGGATTTACAGATACAAGAAAAAGGAATTTGGTCAGCTGCAGCATTGTGTTTATTAATGACGAATGAAATCAAACAGGCCACAAGTATGCAAATAACAGCTCAGCACAACAGTGCACTGTGGAGGAAAAGATCTTTTCAAACCTTGAAGCAGCAGCTGTGTTACATCAGCACAAGAACATGCCTGATTTCACTCCTGTCAGCTACTGCAAGAACAAGAGGGTGAAGCCGGAGTAGTTACACATACCGGCCAAGAGAGGAGTGAAAAACATTTCCTGTTACAACTAATATCAATTATTTTGTGACAGCGAGGGTCAGACTTTGGTGTAAAAGCTCCATTCTGCCTCTTGTCCACAGTTCGGGCTGCAAACAGCACAGTATGTGTAATGATGTCGGGAAAGTTTTCTTGGCACACATTGTTGTACACTGGTGCAGTTTTGAGTGGCTGAGTATTGGGTGTCAGTATGTGTTTGCACCTTGTTGCAGAGCAGGTGCATTGCTTCGTGCCCGTAATTGGGCTCTTCCAGACAGTTATTACAGTGTCACATTTCATTTAAAGTCACATAAGTGCACTTTAATGGCCTGCACAGTCTGCGAGATACAGTCTGATACAGCACACATGCAGCCACTGAGAGATGCTGCCATCCTGGGCCAAGCTCCTGCTGAAAGGACTAAAGGTGGTCCTGTAGTTTTAGCTAGTAGTGCCTCATTAAATGACCACCAGGTGTATAAACCTGGATATATTGAAAAAAAAACACCTAATGAAAACATATTGTATATACCATAAATGGAAAAATGTAACTTGGAATAAAAAAGAAATGCAAACACAATGTCTGAAAATAATCAAAACAAGAGTGAAGCTATCCTCCTTAAAGGTACAGTGTGCAGGATTTGGCGGCATCTAGTGGTGAGGTTGCAGATTGCAACCAACAGAGTACCCCTCCGCTCACTCCTCCCTTTTCCAAGACTGCGGTAACGTGAGCCGCTGAGTGCAAAACCGTGGTAACACCGTTCGCCTCGCTCAGAGGCCATCCTTACCATAATAACACTACTTTAGGAGCAACAGAAGTCAGCTGCCGGTACCACGGTTTTGCACAGTTTAAAAAAATTAAAGGCTCTCTCTAGAGCCAGAGTTTGGTTTGTCCGTTCTGGGCTACTGTAGAAACATGGCGGAGCAACATGACGGACTCCGTGAAGAGGACCCGCTCCCTATGTGGATATGAAGGGCTCATTCTAAGCTAACGAAAATACAACGATTCTTAGTTTCAGGTGATTATACACGAATGAAAACATAGTTATGAATATTATATTCTATTTCTACTAATAGATCCTCCAAAATCCCACACACTGGCCCTTTAAATAGGAGGATATGAGGTCAGCTGCATTACAGTAATGATCCTCAGTGTAACGCATAATGTGCTGAATAACTCAGCAAAATGAGGGTGATTACAGTAAACAGCAGCCCCGTTCTGTGTTTTCCACACGCATTTGTTCTCCATTACTCGTCAAACTGATGATACTGAACAGCGGTCCAAATTAAGCAGAGGCTAGTGGCTGAACAATCACACGCACACACTCGCGCACGGAAACTCATAAATGCATACAGACAGCATGCTCAAAGGATTTGCAGTGAAGTCTTTTCCCAGTCAACCAGAACTAAGTCACAGAAAGACCATGTGTGAGTCACACAGGACCTCTCCTGATCCGTGTGTGTGTGTGTTTCTACTATCTCTCAGTTGTTTAAGTCCTTGCCTGAGTTCAGTGGTTCACCGTGAAGTCATCATCTGTTGCGTTGGCTCCTCTCTGACCTTTAACAGGATTGGCTGCCACCGGATGTGTCGCTAACTCATCTTTAGCAATAACAGGGCGAGACAGGAAGATAGCCAGTAGCTGTGCACGTCACATCATCTAATGACCTCCCCCCACGACCCCGTCCCAAATTTACCTACACTTGGTGTCTCCGCAGTTTTGACGTGTACTTCCTGCTCTCCTCTAACACCCTTCCCTCCCTCGTTCTGCCCTCCAGATGAGTTCGTGCAGCAGCCGTGCGTTGACCATCCTGTCCACGGTGTTCGGGGCCTGCGGGCTGCTGCTGGTGGGGGTGGCCGTGTCCACAGACTACTGGCTGATCATGGTGGAGGGCATCATCCTGCAGCAGAACCAGAGCATGGAGGTGAAGATGGCGCTACATTCGGGCCTCTGGAGAGTTTGCTTCGTGGCTGGTAGGAAGACGCAACAACATGTTTGAATATTATTCACATTCAAAAATCAAAGGATGACTGTAAGACAGATTACACACACCATCCAAACAAAGCTGCTACGTGTGCGTGCATATGTCCACATTATCACAGCGACAAACACACAGAAACAGACAGAATAAACCAGCCGAGTGAGAGAGCAGCAAGGGGAGAGAAGAGAGAAAGCGAGCTTCTGGCCTCAAGAATCATAGCTGTCACAAAACATGATCGTTACCTGTGAGCAGGACTGCAGAGACACACATGCTTTTTTTTTTTTGGTTTTGTTTTGTTTCCTCATGCATCACTGACTTTGATCCTAAAATCTTTTCCTTTTTATGTGTGTGTGTTTCCTCTCAGGAGCAGAAAACGGAAGATGTGTTGCGTCGGAGTACTTCACTGAACCCGATATAGAGATCACCACTGAGAACACTGCAAACATCCTCAGTGAGTAAAACATACCCAGTGACATTACACATTATCTGCTGTATGAGAGGAACTGCAGAGTCCCCCTGCTGATTGATCGTGGGTACTGAAATTTGAAAATTTTAGAGCTGCAACTATTAGTGAATCGACAATCGATTAAAGAAAAACAGCCAAAATTCTCTTGTTGCAGCTTCTCGACTGTGAGGATTTGCTGTTTTTACTGTTTTATGTCACACTAAAATGATAATATTTGGGTTTTGGACTGTTGGTTGGACTAAAAAAAGATATTTGAAAACTTCACCTTGGACTTGGAAACTGTGATGGACATCTGAACACTGATTTCTGATTGATCAATAAAATAATCAACAGATTAATTAATGTTAGTTGCAGCCTTTAAAGTTAACACTTTAACATCAAGAGTTGTCATGAGTTCATCATTGCTGTTTTGAATAGCACTGAATATAATGCTATTTAAGATAAGATAAGATAAGATAAGATAAGATATTCCTTTATTAGTCCCACAGCGGGGAAATTTGCATTGTACAGCATCAAAGGGGATAGTGCAAAAAACAAGATGCATCAGCTAACACAGTAAAAAAAAGAGCTAAACAAAGTGTAACAAAATATGAACCATTTAAAAAGAAGGAAGTATAAAAAAGGAGCAGTATATACAGTATTGACAATAAACAGACTATTAATAAAATTGCACAAGTGGAAAATGATATTGCACAGTGAGAATTACACCTGAGTATTACTGATAGACAGTTGGTGTACAGTAAAGTGTCAGCTTTTGGTGTGTATGTGGTCTACTGGGAGCAGTGCTGGTTGTGGAGTCTGACATATACTTGCAATAGAGCATCAATATGCTAATAATCAATATAATAATAACGGAAAAGCTGAAATTCAGTGATGTTTCTATACAATCTTAAAGATTTACCACCGTGTTGCTATGTTTTGTTGTAACCTCATGGATGTATTATTGTAACCTCCTAGCAGTGCTTTACATCCTCTGTTGCGCCTAGTAACCCCTCGCTAAGCCCCTCCCTCGAACGGCCACTGTCCAATCCTACGTTAGCAACGGTAACTAGGGGCAGGATGAAACCTACTAGACAGCAGCTAGCCTCAAAGTTTAGAGCGGAGTTTAGTGTGTTTTGTTCGCTTTTCCGAAGTATAAAACTCAAAAGAAGCGATGTTGGACATGGATTAAACAGTGTGGAAGACCACATTCACAGCTGAATCCCTCGAAGATCAACAAAAAGTCTTTCCTTTGCTCTAAAGGTAAGAAGCTAATAACGTTAGCTTAAGCTCGTCAATGTGCTACCATAGCAACATCCTGGCGCGCTTTAAACAAAATGGAAAAGCGGGATAATTTAGTTTCATATTAGATAATGAAAGCTACAGGGAGTCATAACTAAATACCTGAGATTAAAACAAACAATATATTGACTCACCCCGCTGTGCAGGAACATTGTTCTTTATGTTTGTACGTCATGTGAGGGCTGTTGCATTAGGCCGGTGTTATGACGACATATGTGACGTAGAGAGCCAGCAACACGTCACCCTTTCTGAAGGCTGTAATAATAAATGAGGCAAATACATGACAGTTTATTTTTTATTTATTAGTTTATTTGACATGGACAATACATAGGCATTGTTACACTTAATTAAAGTGCAACCGATGCAAGGTATATAGGACTTCTAGCTATAGCTATTTTGCAGACCTTGTCCCTGGTTAGGCTTTTAAGAAAAATAAAATAAAAATATTAAAAAATACAGAATAGCACATCTTACATAAAATCACATAATACAACATTGTACATTACAATCAATTTACATATGTACTGTATGTTCCCAATCAATAATCAGTGATCACATGTTTGGTTTAGTTTCAGCCAGTGTTTCACCATACAAAACTAAATTGTGAAAAAAAACATAAATGCTTTTTAATATTTTTAATTTAAATATATATATATATATATATTCACAAAACTCCCAAAGAAAAGCAAAACATAGGTACAGTGGGGTCACATTTTCTGACGACAGCCGTCAGAAATGGTGACCTTATATGTGTTGCTGGCTTTCTGCAGTCACAGATTTGGGTGTAACACTGGTTCTGAGCTTTTCCCCTTGATTTTAATGACTTCTTCATTCACAATATAGACAACAGATTAGCCTATACTGTGAATGTAGCTCTCAAATGTATATTGCAATCCTTTCTGTCTGCTTCTGTCTGATATTTTAGAATGACTATTACAGAAATCTGCCATTATTTCCTTTGGATTATCTCTCACTGATATTGTTGAAAACGCCATATTGACATGTAGTGGAGCGGATAACATCAATTTTTCAGTCAAATCGTGCAAATAGTGATACAAGCACCAAATGAAGATTTTTAACTGCATTATGGTGGCCAGGGAATCAAGCATCAAGACCGAGCTGTTTCATTTTACCGCCGAGAAAGTGTGTGTGAAGCTGAAATATATCTTGCACGGTCATTGTGACACAAAGAGACAAAGCCATCAGCACCAATAGGAAGTCCCTGGATGCTGTGACCCCATGCTCTCATGAGGAAGCAGACACTAAACAGACACAAAATGGCTGCCATATTGCAGTTAAAAATTGTTAAAACTATCAAAATTAGATCCAGCATGATAGAAAACAGATAATCTGACACCAAGATCACTCAAATCGACCAAGTAGATGAATTTCTATGAGAGGAACCATTATCAGCAGGTTAACTTGGCGGCCATCGTGAAAAATGGCTGCCATCTTGGATTTTCAAGTGGCCAATCGTTTATATTTGCTAAGAGTCCCCTCTGGAATCATCATGCCAAATTTGGTGCTTGTATCACTATTTGCATGAGTTTTCCACTATTCACTCCACTAATGGCAGGTACGAAAGCTTTACAGGCCTAGCAACAGCAACCAAGGGGGGAGGGGCTACTAAATACAGTAAATCTTGTTATTAAGTTGTCCGTAGCCTGTGAAATGAAGGCCATTGTAAGAAAGGAATACTGTTTCCCATCTCCCTGTTTTAGTGATGAAAGTCACGGCATCTCCACATAACTGAGCGTACTTTATATTCTAGATTTGACCGCCTCTGATTTTATTAACTAATACTTTTTAAGCTCCGGAGACATTATCATTCACCTTTCGCAGCAGTTTAAGGACACATTACATCAGCTTTGTTTAACCTCTTCTCTCCCTAACAGAGATGGTGCGGACGGCCACACCCTTCCCGATGGTGTCTCTGCTCTTCGTCTTCACGGCCTTCGTCATCAGTAACATCGGACACATCCGGCCTCAGCGCACCATCCTGGCCTTTGTGTCGGGCATCTTCTTCATCCTCTCAGGTGGGAGCCATTACTCATGTCCCGCTGTCACCGCACCTTCGCTCTGTGATTGATTACAGCAGCCTGGTGTGTCCTGTGTGTCACACGTGGAGGCACTCCATCATCATCACAGCTCTATTTTTAGTGTATGATGCAGGTGTGTAGGCTGTCATCAGGAAAGATGACTAGATTAGTTTTCGAGTTTCCTGCTCTTCTGACTTTGGAATTAAAGAGAGATTATGAATTTGGGACTACGCCTAGGGATTGTGAAAACTCTGAAAAATACATGCAATATTCCCACAGTGTCATGAGCAGGTCTTTCAGCTTGATTTTCTGCATTAACCTTCTTGAACAGCAGGTGGCTGCAATGCTCCCACTTCTTGTCCTCTGTGTGTGTAGTAAAGACTGTCAGGAGCCAAATTGGAGCTCATGTTTTCTGAAGGCTGTTTCACTCGACATGTTTGAGAAGGAAGCGGCGCTGCGGCGCTCAGAGGAGCTTCAAACGACAGCTCCTGACTTTGCTGTGGCGGGGACTTGCTGATAAAGGGTGTTGCAGAATAATAGGTGTTATGTAACAGGGGGGGGGTTATGTAATGTTTATAGCCTGTACTGGAAGTGTCGCAGTGTTTTACTTTATGAGGTATTTTGATAATAGGGTGATAATAAGGGGCAAGTGGATCAAATTGCTTCTCAGCGGTTAGATATTCTGCTGCACTAAGCCTCTCTTCCTTACTCACCCCTCCTCCCTCTGCCTCCCCCCTTCTCTTCATCACCCAGCCTCTCAGTTTTCTTTGCCTTTTCCGTTTCTCCCCTTCCTCTCAGTCGCTCTCCTTCCTCTCATTTCCCTACTCATTCAGAGTATATTCCTTCAGTATTCTGTGGATGTGGTGGTGTTTGTGGACTACCGAGTGATGTGAGCCTATATTCTGCTGCTATCACTGACACGGTGGTCTGGTAAATATTGTAGTTTGGGTCGGTCGTGTTCTGGTTAATATTACAGAATTAATTCAGGGCAAAAAAAAAAACTCAGCATGGAGCCACAAGCATGGTTAGAGGTTCACATTGTACCCACAGACATCTTACATATGCATGTGTACTCGTATAACTTACCTCGTATTTCTTCTTCCTTTTTTCTCACACTCACCCTTTCCTCTCCTCCATTTGCTCTTTCCTGGTGTTACTTATTTAGATAAAGATGTACTTCCACTGCAGGATTGACAGCAGCATGGTTTCCGCAGCAGCATGGTTTCCGCATCTTCAGTGCTTTTCAATTTTAAATCGCCAACACAGCCTCTTAAACTAGCCGTTTATTGCGAAGGACATAACTGCCTGACAACCCGGTGGTACATTTGAATTTTGCAGCGAAAGCTAAAAATACTCATGTTTGCTGCTTACAGCATGCAGCTTTCTCTGAATATTGATTCTTCGATGTTGGCCATATGTTGTATCTCATGCATTTAACATTTCCAAGGCAGAGTGGAGAGCACGTGAATGTTCTCGGAGGAATGGGTTTTAATGTTGTATGTGTTGCTTCTGGGTGAAAAAGGTCATTGAAAGCTTATTCTGGTTTTCCATATGATGATTATGATGGGTCCTGTAACACACTGAAGTTTACAGTGCATGCTGCATGTAGCTTCTAAGTAAATGGTCTTAAAACTTTGTCACGTTTTGACCTCCTTTCAATGTTTATCTCTCTTTTTGAAACACATCTTTATTGTGATTTTCAAGAAGAACCAAATTATAAATGTACAAGCTCACTCAGCAATCAAAATGCAATATGATTAATTAAATTAAAGGCATTTTGCTCTTGGGATAAGTAAAGGAAAGACAATTGCCTTGTTTAGGTTTATTGGAAATCTGCTGGCAACCCTGTCTCCTAGAAATTACATTTATATGGTACTAATTAGAAACCGCTGAGAAAAGTATGCCACCTGAATTATGTTGTTAATAATCACCATAAAGAGATAAATAACGCTCCAAACTTACGCTAAACTTTGGCAAGGAAAAATTGGCACGGCTATTTTCAAAGGGGTCCCATGACGTCTGACCTCAACATATGTGAATGAAAATGGGTTCTATGGGTACCCACGAGTCTCCCTTTACAGACATGCCCACTTTATGATAATCACATGCAGTTTGGGGCAAGTCATAGTCAAGTCAGCACACTGACACACTGACAGCTGTTGTTGTCTGTTGGGCTGCAGTTTGCCATGTTATGATTTGAGCATATTTTTTATGCTAAATGCAGTACCTGTGAGGGTTTCTGGACAGTATTTGTCATTGTTTTGTTTTTAATCTATTTCCAATAATAAATATATACATACATTTGCGTAAAGCAAGCCTATTTATCCACTCCCATGTGGATAAGAGTATTAAATACTTTTAATACTAGTTTTATACTAGTACATTTGAATAAAAAAAAACGTGCGATCAATCACGATTAAGTATTGTAATCGATTGACAGCCCTATTTATAACATATCTGCAATACAACATCTGCTTGTAGCAACTAAAGTGTTATTATACTGTTTTAGGGTTATATTTAGGCACTCATAGCACATAGTTAAGGCTCAGGAAAGATTGTGGTCAAATATTGATAAAGTCAGCAGTGACTGAAGCACGTTTTAACAGTTTATTAACAACTAACCGTAACCACCGTACTGTAATCTTTCCCTAAGCTTAACCAAAGTGCTTGTGCTGCCTAAACCACACACTAAAAAAGTACCACTTCACACAGAAATTATGTTTCCATCAAAACGAATTTTGGCTAAACAAATTAGTGTCAAAAAGTAATTTTGCATGAGACAGGGTTGCTGCAGGGGAGGAGGGAAGCCAAGACGCTCACAAAAACGGACATAGGAAACAACAAGAGGAGGAAAAAAAGGTCAATCAGAAGGTCAAACTTGTCAAGTTTATTTTTTGTAAAATAGGTTAACTTTTCTCTGGGAAACTCTTTTTTCCATTAATAAGCTTTACATTGATTTGCTTTTCTGAGTCAAAAGTTAAGTCAAGTTTTTTCATCTCTGCAGTTCATTAATCTTTATCTCTTTGTCTCTCATTATGTTACATACACACTCTCTCTGGTCTCTGTGCCATCTCTTTATTAATGTTAGCATTTTGGAAGCTAATTGCTCGGTGTGGTCACTCCACATCCCATCGCTCTCTGTCTCTTAAACCCTCACCACACTGCTGTCTCAATCGCCATATAATGACCTCCTCGCTGTCATTGTTAATGTGCTGTGTGCAGGCCTCAGTCTGGTGGTGGGCCTGGTGCTCTACATCTCCAGCATTAATGATGAGGTGATGAACCGGCCCAGGGAGCCCGAGCAGTTCTTCAACTACCACTATGGCTGGTCCTTCGCCTTCGCTGCCTCTTCCTTCTTACTCAAAGAGGTCGGTCCTGGCTCTGTGTGTGTAAGAGAGAATGTGTGTCTGTTTGCATACATATGTTACAAGCAGATAATATATTTTCATTTCTATGGTACATGAGTGTTGCAGGCTGAGTGTGCAAGAAGATGATTGTGTAGATATGGTGAGGTTTTGATGGTTTGTACGTGTGTGTTCATGTGTGCATCCATGCGTGGTGAGGTTTCATGTGAATCTTCTGCTCATCTTCCTCCCCTCCCCCCCTGCTCCTCCTGCCTCTTTCCCATCATCATCAGCAGCAGCAGCAGCACTGCTCTTAATGTGGTGCAGTGGACACTAACCTCCTCCCCTCCTCTCTCCTCTGCTTCCTCCCCATCTGTCTCCTTCTGTTGCCTTTCTTTCTCTTTCAATCTGTTTTATATGAGCTTAAAAGAACTTAAAGCCTCATCTTTCTAAATCAAAAGCGCATACTTTCACCTCTCTACTTTGTACATTCCTTTGAACACTTCTGTCTATCAGTCCCTTTTAATCTAATTTCCCCAGCCATCACTTGTTACTACATCTTTGAATTGTATTTGTCTCTGAACTCAATTTATTTACGCAGCTAAGTCCCTCTCTCCCTGTCGCATCTCATCACCCCCCTCATCTCTTCCCGTTTCCACCACTCACTCGCCTCTCGTCTCAGGGGGCCGGGGTGATGTCAGTCTATCTGTTTATGAAGCGCTACGCCGAGGAAGAGATGTACCGCCCCCACCCTGCGCTCTACCGCCCCCGCCTGTCGGAGAGCAGTGACTACAGCGGCCAGTTCCTCCACCCGGAGTCCTCCTGGCCTCCGCCAAAGCGGGGCCGCAGCACCTCCGAAGCCTCCAGCGACATCTCCATCCAGCTCAACCAGGCGCCCCCGGTGCCACCCAAGAGCAGCCTCCAAGGCCAGGGCAGCCCACCTTCCGGGTCTTCCTCCGCGGGAAGCTACCAAATGCCTCCGCAGTCCGTTGGCTACCCCACGCACACCCTCACCAGGTCGCACGCCTCACACCCACAAGGCCAGGCTCTTCCCATGGCCATGCCTCCGTCGCCCGTACCTCCCCCTCACTATCACACACACATGCACATGAGCGCCTCCCCCTGTTAGGAAATGGAAGCATTAGGGAAGGAAGGAGAGACACTGACTCCTCATAATCACTGTACATTTAGATGTGGATAAATGCTGAGCGTGGAGCACAGATCATGTGAGACGAAGTGGAGGGAGAGCGGTGATCTTACGTAATAAAATGTAGCTTTGGAACAACAATGAACCAAGGACAAAGGAGGTGTTGGAGATTGAAAGAAAAGATTTAACATGAATGTGGAGAATCTGTGATGGACAGAGAAAAATAAAAACAGGAGACGAGCAGAAAAGGAAAAGAGGAATCCAGTTTGTCATGATGGAAAGAGGCAAAAACAGCGTTTCCTAGAAAGACTTTAGAGGTTAGGTTGAGTGACGGAGGAGATACAGGGGAGGGAGAGGGAGGCAGGGAGAGCGAGGGGCTGCGGTATAATACCAAGATACTGCAGTGCTGCAGGAAATTTGTATGCACTCGGAAATGTACAATGCAAAACACTGATCACAATGACTGAGGATGCACATAGTTTTATACATACATAATTCATAAAAATACTACGTACCTTCTTACCATAAGGTAAATGTGGTAAAATATATTCTTGTCTTCTCTGAATTTCTTACATCATCAATCCAGTTTCATAACTCACAATGTCAAAGTAGTATAATTAATATTATTAATTAAAAATGAATAGTTAACAATAGAGTAATTCTGAAATGAGAACACTGTATGTGAATGTTGATAATATTTGTAAAAAAAAAAAAAAAAGAAAACAGACTGAAGTGGATGATATTCTGAAATATCATGAGGAGAAATCTACTTTATGTTTTACATATTTGTTTAAATTTATAAACTTCTTGTACATAAAATTGCACATGAGGACTTCTATATAGCTGTTGTAAATTATGAATGAAGCTTTGGCACAAGTCACATCAAGAAAATGTCTGACTCATTCTGCTTTGGATGAAGAATCTGCAACAGGCGCACTACAACCAACGACGCACCCTCTGGATGCAGCGCACGCTGGTCTGAAGGAGGAACCACCCGACACTGATACGGCGGTCTGATGCCCTCTACTGGCCACTGCTCTGCACTGACCCTGGATCAGATCTGGGGCCCAGGTCACTTCCTTTTTCATGCACTCTTCCTTCCTCACTGACCTGCACTGTGTGTCAGCTGATGGAGCAGCACAGACTGAAGTTGGACTGAAGCTGTTATGGTGAATGTCAGTTGAACTGCACATGGATCAAGATTTATGCTTTAAAGACTGATTAGAAGTATTTTTTAAAAGCTTCAGTGCTGTTTATATATCTAGAGAACTCACATGATGAAAGCATTAGTTACATTTGCACTTACTGCTCAAAGGACTATACCACCGTTTGTGAAACGCAGGTTCTCATTACATACATAGACAAAGTAGAGGCCGCGGCTTTATTCCAATATTTTCGGTGGCCATTTGTGACATCACGCCAAAGGTTTCTAGAGTATCTGAAAATGTATTAATGAAAACGTGACACTGAGCTATCTTGTGTTTAGGGCTGCAAGTAATGATTATTCTCATCATTCCCTAATCAGCTGATTATATTCTAGATTTATCATTTTGTCTATGAAATGTCAGAAAGTAGTGAAAAATGACAGCTCAAGGTGATTTATTCATATAGCTTATTTTATTCTACCAACAGTACAAAACCAAAAGTTTTCAACCATTTATGAGAAAGAAATGTATCAAATCCTCCAACAAGTGTTTGGCATTTTGCTTTGAAAATTAATAATCTATTATCACAATATCGCTGTTTTTTTTTTTTTTGTTGCTGGACTAATTGATTTATCTAGTATGAGAATTTGTGGATGATCCCACAGGGGTCAGAGTAGCACTCTTTCAACATCACAATGCTGCGTAGCACATTGTGGGACATTTTAACCTACTTTACTGTGCACTTGAACCAAATACGGTTATATTGTGTTTTATTTTGTAGTAATTGATATATTTTCAGATGCTCTTAAATACTGTACAGTATCTCAAAGATGCAGAGTAGTAATCTAAAGACCTGTGTATCAAAAACCAATGGTATTTAAATTTAGAATAGTTTTGTTTGCTTGTTTTTAAGGCACATCATGCGTAGGCATATGTCGATACGATAAATATCTCTGTAATGAGAATTAAACCACCGTGTCATTGGTGTAATGGCTGGTTTTCATTATCACTGTGATGCTGGAGAGAGGGAAACACTGATGTCCTACAGAAGATGTGAAATCATACATCACACTCGAGATCATGGAGATATCACATGTTCACCTTAATACAGGGTTTTGTTGAGCAAGCAGCACATGGTTCTTCATCACCGCCCTGCTTTTTGTTTATGCAGTCGCACAAATTCATATTGAGGTGAAGCCCAGTGTAGCTGCAGCCTTCTGTTGTTGGCTCCGCTGTTACAGTCAGGGGGTTAAGTGCCTTGCTCAAGGGCGCCTCATGTTGAAGAACATCAAAGTACTTCCCTTTCTAGATTTTTCCCAACCAATAGGCATCTAAACCTTCTGGTTAAAATCCACCTCTCTAACCTTCAGACTACTGCTGACCCCATCATGACCTCTGTGACTGTGGACAGCTGCTCTGTTTCTTCCTTTAAGAACCATTCGATAATCGTTCCACTTAAAATGCGGCAGTTCTCTCCTTTTTCATCCCTGTACCTCTTTGTTTTTCCCTCTCTACTACCCCCAGCTTCTTTCTTTGCCTCTACATGATTACGTAAAAAGGGTGTAGCTGTGCTTGCTTCCGCATTAAAGCCAGGACTTCTTGCACATGACCATCTTTGTAAAGAAAAAATGGGTAAAACAAATGCTTTTCAACGCTTCAATGGAACTGTATAATCTTGAGTTACATAATTCAATAGCAGTTGTGATTAAGATCACTGTTCTTGAAAGTGTTGACGTCTGTCACTCACTTTCACCCTAAACATGAATAAAACTTCCAACATGGGTTCATTTCACCCTGTCTGCCCTCTGGTTTTCTGCTTCTGAATTTCTATCTTTGTATTTTCTGTTTGTTTCTAATGTTTCAGTTGTGCTGTGAAAGGGTTTGCATAACTGAAAAATAAGCCCTCGTTTTGACATGAATTGTAGTGATATGAGCCCAGCATGCACTTCTAATAATATGAGACATAAAGAGTGTTTTCCTGGCTGGTCTCAGTGATGGAGGGAACTATAAGTGAATGCACACTGCACTGCGGTGAACCGCTGGGTGTTAACCAGGCTCCCTCCTCAGTCACGGCAAGCCACCACAGCCTGAGGGCAACAATTGATCAGGCTGTTGTATGTGTGTACGCATTTGTGCGTGACTTGCTGCGTTTGTTGGCATATGTGGTTGTGTATACATGAAGGTTCGTAATTGTTTATCATAGCCAGCCAGGGACTAAAAAAACAGCATTAAAGATATTAGAATGAATTGTAATATATAGTAACTTCACTTGAAGGGACGTAAAATTTAAACAGTTTCTCTAAAATCTGGTCTGTCACATAAATATACAATTAAAACAAAGTACTTGTTTTGCCAAAAAGAGTAAAGTGAGGGAATGAGCCATGAAGGGGAACGAACAACATTATTAATAATAACAATAAAAATATTTTTTTGTTTCTGATCAACAATAGGGGAAATTAAATAGAAACAAAACTGTTGTTCCTATCTGAAATATAATCCAGAATTACATACAAGATGCAAATTGTAAATAATAATGTGTGTTTAAGAGAAAGAGAGTCAGAGAGAGAGGTGTTACATTAGGAAGTCAGACATCAAACATCCACAGGTCAATAAAACTAAAAAGCATGAGCACTCTGCTGTCTGACTTCCAGGACTGTGTGTGTGTGTGTGTGTGTGTGTGTGTGTGTGTGTGCATGCATGCATGTGAGTTCATCTCTCCTGATGAATGAAGCCTGACTGCTGGTGTAAACAATTGAGATTAAATTGTGACTTGTGGGTTGTTGTGTGGCCACTTTTTTCTGTAATAATGTGCTTTTCACTGATAGTGTGTTTGAACGCGTGTGTGTGTATTTGCTTCTTTTGTTTGTCCGTGTATGTGTGCGTGCGTGCGTGTGTGTGTGTGTTTGACTTTATGTGTGTGTCAGTGTGGGGTTGAGTGGATCTCTCTTTTCACCATCACCATTACTGCATGAAAGACCTGTCACTCTGTATTAGCTCTCTCCAGCTCTCCCTCTACCCTCTCTCTCTGTGTGTGTGTGTGTGTGTGTGTGTGTGTGTGTGTGTGTGTGTGTGTGTGTGTGTATGTGTGTGTGTGTGTGTGAGAGAGAGAGAGAGGGGTGAACTGGGCAGCAAAGCCATTTTAAAGCTATTGAAGGTCATTGTCCGCTCAGTTTTGTGCATCCTAACTGCTGTATGCAGTGCGACCAGCCACCGGCTCCATGTTTATAGATCTGTGCATGACATAATCCAGTCTATATTATTACAAACAGCCAGATCCTTCATCACTAAAGACTTAATAATTATAGCTATGATAGTCAATTATCACAATTATTATTATTATTACTATTATATGGCTCCTGCTGAATTTCTGTCCTTCCATATTGATGCACAAATATTGACCTGTAGATATCTGACTCCATGATTTAACACACATCTCTCTCTCTCTCTCTCTCTCTCTCTCTCTCTCTCTCTCTCTCTCTCTCTTTCTCTCTTTCTCTCTCTCTCTCTCTGCAGGGCTGCGCTCGTGCTGCATTTCCCAGAACTACCAGCGCGGCCCCCATCATCATCACCATCATCATCATCACCACCACCACAGAGGAAAAGTGTCCCAGAGGCGCTCCATCGAGTCGCTCTCCAGCTAAAAAGAAAAACATCAATAACACATATATAGCTTATATATATATATATATATATATATATATATATATATATATAAAAAAAATATATAAATAAACCTGGACATAGTGGGCTACTTACAAACGCACGGCCCTTTGCGCGCGGCACACGCTCCAATAAGCACATGCAGACCCTCAATATGAGAGAGGGAGAGAGAGAGAAAGAGATGAGAGAAATGAGAGAGAGAGAAAGAAATGGGAGAAAGAGAGAGATGAGAGAGAACAGAAAGAGAGAGACAGAGGGAGAGATGAGAGAGAAAGAGAGAGATAGAGAGAGGAGATGAGTGAGAGAGAGGGAGAAACAGAGAGATGAGAGAGAGAGGAGATGAAGGGGGGTGATCTTGCAACATACTGGATTTGATCTTGTGTCGATTCTGACATTATCCGTCATCGTTCACATCACTGAGGAGTTTTGGTGGGATGCGACAAGTTGCTTGCGTCTCGCTCCCAGAGTAGAGATAGAGATAGAGGAGCAGACAGAGAGGCAGTAGAGGAGAGAGCTCGTCCAACCGGAGGGAGGGGGTGAGACGCATTCTCCCCGAGTACACACACAAGCAGCGGCCACATCCACATCCACTGTAGACAAATCCCTGTTCAGTGACGTGTTTTGTATTAGCCTTTTTTTTTATTAATGCAACCCTTTTTCTCTCCATCAGCTGGCTGATTTAAATTTAATCAGGAATTGAGACTCTCTCTAGTCTCCTCGCGTGCTTTTCTTATTCCCATCAGCTCTATAATCATCCCCCTTTTTTCTATTTATTTATTTTTTTTTGCTCTCAGCCCATCATCCACCGTCCAGCCTCCTATCTCTTCCTTTTTTTCCCTCCATCTCCTCTCTCTTTCTCTCTTTGGGAGTGCGACGCGCTGCGAACATCTGAAATAAAAAAACACACAAAAGAAGCCTGCAGGTAAGACCAGCTTCTTTCTTTTTTATTTTAATGATTAATAATTATTGTTTTCACTTTGCAGCTTTAATGCATCACAGTTCATTCAGTGTAATTTTACACGCCACATTGATTTGTTTCACGTTGCCTCCTCTGCAACTTAACTGACAGTGTAGATGTAGGATTTTTTACAGGACAAAATAATGATAATAATTCTCACTTGTGCCCACTTCTCTCTGATTAAAAAGCTGAATGATAATTTCCCCCACCTATTTCCGCGGGCCTATAATTAGCGACGTCTATTATGCAAATGAAAGCCCCTTATAATAATAGCTCGTTTGAAGCTCTCCCTGCATCCGCACCGCAGGTGTGAGGACTCAAATATCTGTTGTATGTGCTGAGATGGAGGTGATTTCTGTGGATGTGGATTTGTGTCCCCAGTCAGTCCCAGTGAGTTTTCTCTGTGTACCGGCCGCTTGATGCTAGGCGTCCATTTTCCACCGTGTATAGCCTCTGCAGGCAGGCAGGCAGGCAGGCAGGCTGATGTGTGTAGCCTGCTCTGCTCTATTAATGAATGCACCGCAGTCTGCAGCACTATACTGGAGCTTTGCACGCTCTCAGCCCTGCAGCTCCGAGCTTCTATGTGTCTCATCAGCTGCTGGACTCCTCTCAGAGCAGGGCCAGCATCTTAGCTTCGTGTTGGACTTGGGCCACATCATGTTATCAGATGAGATTCATTTTCCTTTTAGCCTACTGTCTCTCTTTCTCTCTCTCTCTCTCTCTCCTCTTGCCAGTGTGTCTGACCTGACAGATCCAGAGGTAAAGGGCACCAAACATCTGGCACCTTATCAATCATTCATTTTTTTTTTATCACAAGCTCAGATCACATCTGGTTCTAAAAGGTGGAGTGAAATAGATGCTATAGGAGTGTGTGCACTGCAGCATTCAGGAGTCAAAAAACAAGGTGGTGAGTTATATACCTGTCCTTACCGGGGCTGCAGCAGGTACAACTCTGAATGATTATCAGCATCTGATGGGAAATAACTCAATGTGCTCACTGAAAGGAGCAGTAGGTAGAAATGGAGCACATATGATTAAAAAAAAGTTATTTTTTATAAAACGGTCACTATATCCTGACAGTAGTGCATGAGACAGGTATATCTGATAAAAAATCATGTGCCTCTGTATCCTCCGGTGCACCTAATGGCATCTACAAGATTTCACAGACCGGAGGAAAACAACCAATCAGAGCCGAGCTGGAGCCTGCCGTCTCTGAGCAGCTGTCAATCAACTCGCAAACTCCGATCAAATGGTCAAACTAGGCAGCGCTGTTCGAATATGAATTAAGATTCTGTTACTGTAATGTCTATTTCTCTCCTCAAATGTTTTCAGAAACATCTTGTAGTGTACTGTTTAGCTGTAACATGAGAAAGTTTGTGACCCGGCAGCCATGTTGAGATCAGTTGAGGAAATACCAAACACCGACCACCAGCCGGAGCAAACTTTCCCATTTTACAGCTAAACAGTACACTACCAGATGTTTCTGACAACATTTGAGGTGAGAAATAGGCATTACGGTAACATTTATTAATTCATATTTGATCAGCGCTGCTTAGTTTGACCGTTTGATCGGAGTTTGCGAATGATTGACAGCTAGCTCTGTTGAATGAACAGCCAATAGGAACGCTCTCTCTCTGAAATGATCTGTGATTAATCAAAGTCTCCCGTCACGGGCTAGATGATCTAAAGCCTGAAAACAGAGCCATGATGAGGTGCAGAAGTAGTTTTCTCTCAGAACACTTGAATTACAATATGCTGAAAGGTTATTATGGAATTTGCCCAATGATGCCAAAAACATTCTACCTGCATCTTTAAGGCAGTTATAGCACAAGCTTTCCCCCTCTGAGCTGAGCTTTTGATTTAGGTGCTGCATCTCTTCAGCATGAGGACTGACTGGTCTTTCCTTTTTACAGCAGCAGCACCTGCTCCTTTATGGTTAATGCAGATCCAACTTGAGTAGCTTTCACTTGATGTGGCCAGTGTGCCACAGCCAGGGATGAAGTTGAACTTTTGATATTTAGGCTAAATCATAGCACTTACCCGTAAAGTGCCGGTGTCAATATGTGGGTGATTGATAGTTAAAAAGCAGTTTTTGTTTGTTTCATTATAATAAGATGCAATTTGTAGATCGGTAGATATTGTGGATGAGAAACTTAAAGGATCAGTGTGCAACATTTAGGGGGATCTACTGGCAGAAATGGAATATAATGTTAATGACCAAGTTTTCTTTAGTGTATAATCACCTGATAGTAAGAATCGTTATCGTTAGCTTAGAATGAGCCGTTTATATCTACACAGGGAACGCGTCCTCTTCACGGAGTCCGCCATGCTGCACAACCAACCTAACACTGTTATCTTTTCCTGCTTGGGTCAGAGTCGATAACGTTACTCGCTCCCGTCGCCGCTGCTCTCTCTCTCTTGCTTCACTACTCACTTTCCACGTACACACACACTCTACACACTAGCTCTCCTCCAAATGACCTACGCTACTGTGACGAGAAACTGGCTCTAGAGAGGGCCATTCGCGTTTTCACGTCGGCCGCCGTATTTCTCCTACATGCTTGGCACACGGGAGAGGCTTCAGTTGGTTGCAGCCTGCAACCTCACCGCTAGATACTGTCAGATCCTACACACTGCTCCTATAATTGCACAATTGATTAATCGCCATTCTATACAACTCAGTAGATGCATCGTAAAACATGGTGTTCATATAAATATTGAATCACTACAGGACTTTTGATGACAGTATAAGTCTACAGATACTCGCACCTTAAAGGGCATGTTCGGCTAACCTACGTGCAGCGATACATCAACCATGCTCCAAACAGTGACGACAGAGTGTACGTTTTTGCGTCATAGTGCTGCCATTTAAGGCCCGCCTCTCCACCAATGATCAGCGAGTCTTTCATTGAGGTGTGGTCTGTCCCGCCGTCTGTTGGACACGCCCCCTCAGCCCCTCCGCCTCCCACGTAGTAAACACCATCTGTACTGTGTGTGGCCTTGATGATTGTCTCTTGTTGATTTTGGATTGCTTTCAAAACCCCTCAGCCGCCTTTAAGATCTGCTGTTTACGCTGTAAGGTGACTCATTGCAGTCAGTACTGGTGCGTAGCCCACACAGGCTCTAGTTGTTCTTTAGCGCCGGCCAAATCATAATCATCTAATGCACGAGCGGTCCAGAACAATCGGAAACAATGTCTGCAACTTCTAAATGTTTTGCCCCGCCATTTCTCTCTTTATTTCATAGCTGAATGGCCGTTAGCCGTCCTTACTCTCTGTTTCTCTCTCTGAGGAGGAGCAATTCTGCAACAATCATCACATCTGTCATGTAGCTATATTCTTCAGAGGATCAATGCCTTTGCTGCAATTTTCTTGATGGTCTGCAACAAGGCTTCACAATGTTCCTTCCTCTCTTCAGGGAGTACAAGAACAGACTCAGATACCTCAATTTAAATATGATCCCGTAACAGGTCTAATTATCAAAATACAACCGTCCAATCACATACATGTGTAGCTTCTAATCGCTGCACCAATGTCAGTAAAACAAACTCCTGCATATTTACTCTACTTTTAAGTAAATCTGAAACTGATTGCACTCAAAGGAGTGCAAATGAAACACAAGCTTCCTGTATTTGCTGATTCAGTACACAACGTTGCTTATGATTCCAGAGAGCGGAGGCTTTTATCCGAAGCTTTCTAATTGACTCCCGTCTCAATGGCTGTGACCCGTGCATCAATTAACCTCCAGCTTTGGTGTTTTTAAATGCTCCGCTCAGGTTAGCGCAGCCTCTGAGAGCAGGGTTGTAACTAAGAGCCTGTGATTGAACCGTATCGTGTCAGTGATATATTGTAGGCAACCTGTCTGTGCAGAGGCATGCAGTGTAAACATACAGCAGACACAGTGTTAGCATGTCTGACAGGCGAGCGTGCTCAATGGACTGGAGATGCACATCATGCGACCAAAGTCCCCTTCACTCATTACAACAGGCTGTAGGTGTGTCTGTATACTGTACAATATTAAAACGATAAAGATCATCAGCATGTTTACCATTTCAAGGATTTATGCCAAATAGTTCAGAGAAGGTTGTGTGCATCACTTTAATATATAGCTACAAATGAACAAATGAATGACATAGCTGTAAATATCTGGAAAGATCAGTCGATTAATCGGTCAGTTCACTGACAGAAAATTAATTGACAGCAATTTTGATTTGACAAAAAAAAACTTAACTCGAGGTCTACTGATTAGCTTTTCTTCTGAAGCTTTTAACCACATTTCCTCAGCAGAAGGAGCTTGTTCAGTTGTCATTTGTGATAAACTGTATTCACTAATGAAGACTTTGAGATGAGGTTGAAAGCCATTGAGAAAGCTAGTAAGTGGACCTTGAGTTGAAGGAATAGTTTGATATTTTAGGAAACACGTTTTCTTGCTGAGAGTTGGATGAGAAGATCGATACTACTTTCATATCTGTCAGCTAAATAATAAACTATAGCCTGAAGTCGCTTAGCTTAGCTTAGCTTAGCTTAGCTTAGTTTAGCTTAGCATAAAGACTAAAAAGGGGAGGAAACAACTAGCCAACATCTTCTCATGTTTTCTCAACAAGAAAGCAAGTTCGCATACATCCTCAAAATGTCAAAATATATATATTTTTTTGTTGTTTCCCACCAACATTCATTCATTCATATTATTAAATAATTTCTTAAGCAAAACTAAGAAACGTTTTCCTTATCAATTATGAGAATTTGCTGTTTTTCTCAGTTTTATATCATCGTAAATTAAATATGTTTGGGTTTTGTTTTTTGTCGTACAATTCAAGTAATTTGAGGACATCGCCGTGGACTCGGTTAAATTGTGATGGGTATATTTCTGAGTTTTAGCACATCTTACAAATTTAATTATCAATCATTAATTAAAATAATCATTAGTTGCAGCCGTACTGTCTGTGTTAAGGGCTGTTAAGGTCTTTTTGTGTAGCTGTGACATCTGAAAATATTCAGTGCTTTTTCTACTTAATTTGCTGCTCTTATATGGCAGTGTGATAAATTAACCCACTTCTTTCTGTAGAAAAAACACAGATTTAAAGAGCCATCTTGAGTTAGATCTGCTGTTACTTTACTAGGAGCGTCTTTATGCATGTGCATGGTTGCACGTGCGCATGTGTTTAAGCATATGTTCATGGGTTCATGAGCGTCAGGTCATCCAGAGACACTTTATTTTGGGAGCCTCTTAGACCAAGGTGTTACTGTCACTGCCTCCTCGGGCTGTTCTGCTCAGACAGGCACAGAGTTGGTCACATGCAGTCGGAGGATCTTGGTGGACTCTTCACATGGGCTTAATGGCAATACTGCTACGCTTTGAAGTGCCTTTTAAAGATGACCTATTTTATGATTGTATTGTCATCATTTTGACAGTTGTGGGGGTTTGCGGCTGCATATGTGCTTCCATGCCAAGGGTTTGTTTGCGTGTTGATCTTTTTTTCTGTGCACCTGCTTGTGTGTGAGTGTGTGGAGATGTAAATGTGTGTGTGTTAGCCAGCTGTGGGATCTCAATGAGCAATGAGCTCAGGTGTGTAGCTTTTTCTCATGATTAAGGAGAGAAATCGTCTCAGCTACCAAGAGTCAGACTCTGAATATTTAGGCATGTTTGCATCAAGCACTTAGAATAGAATACGCTGCTTGTATTTTTAGAGCTGTCATCATAAGTAGGCCTAGCGCATTTTTTTCTCTTGGTCAAGCAATCAGTATTATGTCATTTTCACTAACTACATCCCCGATTTCGCTTCCTCTCCTGGACAAGCAACAGTCAATGCAGTGGGACTGCTGTTGAATCGGAGTTGTGTATCTACACACGCCCGCACAGGATCATTGCCTTTCACATGTGTGGAAAAACTTATTACAGATGTCATCATTTATTCAACAAGCAGTTTGGTAGTTGATTTATGCAATGAATAGCTAATGGAGCAGCTGCTACAAAATTCAAATCTCCTGTGTGATTTATGGCGGCATTATTGGAGCCACAACTCATTGGGTGTGCTTATATTTTATACGAGGTATTCTGCCATGCTGGGAATGAGTCACACAGGTAGATCTGATTACATCTGAAGTTTTCTGACAAGTGAGGGCCTGGTCCCGTAATGGTCCCTGTAGCAGCTAGCTCCCAAAGCGAAGCCTTTGGCCTTTGTTGCTGCAGTAGATCCTGCTGCAGCTAATTGGCCTCTGGCTGGCCCAGAGTCCTCTGAGTGTTGCAAACATACTATAGAAGCATCACTGTAAGAGTATGTTAGCTCTGGGAGGCTCAGAGTTAAGGAAAAGGCAAACGTGTCCTCATATTCTTTAAATCAACCAATATTCTAAATCTACAATTACCCCAAAATGTTCATCGGCCCAGCCAAATCTGTTGTCGTTAGGGACTGTATGAAAATTATTAAGGTGGCGAGGCTGGATGAACCTTATGTTTCACTTTGTAAAAAAGACCAACACGTTCTCTTGTCAACTCGTCACATACTGACGCTCTGTCAGACCCCTCGGCATCACTTTCCGGTAGCAGTAAACACGTGCTTATTGTTGTGAATTAAACAAAAACATTAGGCAACAAAACCACCGTAGTTAGGTTTCGGTAAAAACAACATGGTTGGACTTAAAATTACTACGTTTGTACTGTGAAAATGTGACTTGACGTTGTGAATACGGGACATGAACAAACATGTCAGCTGTTGGCTCTTTAAACTACGTCACCACAGCACTTTCTCAGAGCGTCTACTGTGTCACGGATGGGTTTACATTGTAGTTGATGGAAAGCCTAGTGCATCGCATACCGGCGCTAAAGAGCGCCTTGTGCGGCGGGATCGAATGCCGACGGCTGTGACGACGCGTCGGTATTTGATGCCCTGAGAATGAGAACGGGCTGAAAATGATGGACAGTTTTAACCTGGTGCCTAAATTACTCACAAAGCAACTTGACTGCCGACTGTTTGGTCGGAGATTCGGGTGTGTTAAGCTAGCGTTAAGCTATGTAGCCTCGAGCCACTAGCTTCAAGTAGAGATGAGGAGCGCTGTGGACCCTGATGTAAACCTTAATATCTTTAAGCAATGTTTATTGTGTGCCACTAACGTTCATGTTAACAAAACCCTGATACAGAGACAGAACAGTTATCATCTGCATATGGCAAATTCCACCTATAAGGTCTCTTTGATGTAACCATTCACTGTACTGCAAAGAAAGGCTGAAATAAAATATGAATTTAGCTCCCCCAAAAATAAAACTATCCTACCTAGAGCCAAAAGAAAAATTTACAATACCCTTCACCCCTTTCTGACCCCCTCTCCCCACCTAATACTTTTTGTACAGTCCCTTAGTCTAAACCATTTAGTTAAACTCTCACACGTTCTTTCTTTTTTCTTGCCCTCTTGTTCTTTCACGCTCTCTTGCTCTCATTCCCCTCGTTCCCCTCTTTCTTAATTATTAGTGGAAAATAGAAATTACAGATAATTAAATGACAATTATGATCTCCTACACAGGGGAGTTGTTGCTAAGGGGAATAACTTAGTAGGTTATTGTTAAGGTCATTCATTAAATACTGGAGTCAAAGACCACACACACACACACACACACCACACACACACACACACACACACACACACACTAGATACTGCATTTTTTAGGCCTTGGAGATAGTGTAATCCCTTCTGGACATGCATTTTCCTCAGGGAGAGGCAGTATGTTGATAGGGTTGGAAGGTCACACTACACACACACACACACATGCACAATCGCATTGCTTTCACATATGAACCCACAATGTATAAATAAGCCACACTGTGGTGGTGTCATTTGACAGTTTACATAATAAGGAGCCTGAACGCAGAGATACGAGGCTAACTGTCTAACTGAGGGGAACATTAGGCCTACTGGGATTCAATAAGATTGGACTAGACCCATCCTCAGATGCACTGGAGAGGAAATGTGCACACACACATAGAAAACACACACACACACCACACCGTCTCTCCTTCCATCTCTCCTTCTGTCTCTGAGGCAGCTCTGTTTTGGGTCTCACAATGCAAACAGGATGTAACCTATTTTGATCACGGTGCCATATTGCATCATCAAATATTAACAGACTTGACTGCACTGCATTATGTCTGCTAAATAATGTTTGTTGAATAATGCGCGCTGCTTTATCGTATCCTCATATTCTTCCCTTAATAGAGCGGCTACTTCTCATTCTCTCTTTAGTAATGATGCCGTGTTGTCTTTATTCATGTGTGTTTGTGAGTGCACGTGCATGTGTGTGTGTGTGTGTATCTGGCAGCATCTGTGTCACCAACCCGTGGTCACACACAAATCTATTGATAGAGCATTAGCGCACTGGTCTGTCTGTGTGTCTGTCTGGGTTTCACAGTCAACACTCACGCTAGTGATTTGAAATATCCCCCCTCATTTCTGCCTCTTTCTTTCCCATCTCTCTCCTCTCTGCCCTCTCTCTGCTTTGCTCTCTCTCTGCCTCTTTCTCCCTCTATCTCTTGCCTGCCCCTCTCCCTTTCCCCCCCTTCGCTCTATGCTGATCCAGACTTTGGAATTCAATGTTGCTATGGTAACAATGTCGGGTTGGTCCTCTCTGCCTCCCCCTCTTGCTCCTCTTATTCAGGCTAGATGCAGTACAACTCGCTCTGGAGTCATTCTGTCTTTAGCCTGTAATACTGTCACTTATAATTACTCTAATCTGTATTAACACCGTTGCAATATGGTTCTGCAGCATTTAAATAAAGCATCTGGAGTGTAGAATGTAGAGCTGATGGGTTGATAAGTCAATCGACAGAAAATTAATCTGCAACAAGAGTCTGCAGCCCCGCTAGCAGCTCTGTGAGGCTTAGGTGCAGTGGCTAAATGCTAATAAAAGCATGCTAACATGCTCACAATGAAAATGACAACATTCAGATTTTAAGCAGGTATAAAGTCGACCATGTTCACTATTTTAGTTGAGCGTGTTAGCATGCTAGCATTTGCTATTTAGCACAAAACACAACTGGGGCTGATGGGAATGTCATTCGTTTTGCAGATATTAAATCAAAGTATTGGACAAATTATGATTTTGACCTGATGATGGCGCTAAATAAAAAATTGGGATCACCAAAGTGATTACAATTCATAAAAGCAAAACATGTCAAGGTAACGGTAGCACTAGAAAAAAAATCACCAAAAGGATCACCAAAGTCACACCTCTGAAGATCAGAAATGTCTGCACAAAATTTCTGTGCAATCTATCCAATAATCGCAGCCATGCTGGTAGCATGACTAAAAATAAGAATAAAACTCTAAAATTCCCACGTTTCCAGATTCTTAATTGTGGGGATTCACTGCTTTATTTTGTTTTTCGGGATATTAAATTAAAGATCTTTAGGTTTTGGACTGTTAGTTGGAAAAACAAAGACATTTGAAGACATCACTTTGGGTGTCAGTGAAGTGAAACGAGGCATTATTCACTGTTTTTTGACGTTTAAATAGACCAAACGATGAGTTGATTATTAGTGAAAATTTCTTCTCATTCATGAAACCTTTATTTATAGTGTGGCCCAATAAGAGCAGTCCACTCTGTTTTGCATGGGCGCCCTGTGTACAGAGGACAACAACAGCGTGTTCAAAAATACATTTAGACCAACATGTACATTTACTAGCGCTGCAACTAACAATTATTTTCATTATCAATTAATCTTCAGATTATTAATTTGGGCTATAAAATGTCAGAAAATGGTGAAAATCTCAATTACACTCTCCTCAAGACGGAGGTGACGTCTTCAAAGTGCTTGTTTTTTTCAAGTGACAGGTAAAAACTCAAAGATTTCCAATTTACTATCACGTAAGACAAAGAACAAAATCCTGAAAACTGAGATGCTGGAACTATGTTGTAATGTTTGGTAATTTTGCTTAAAAAAATGACTTAAACAATTGATTGGTCATTTTCTTTAGAATTGTTTCAGCTCTAAAAATTACAAAACGGCAAATAAAGGATGAGGATTAAATTGAGAAAGGCGGGCATCAAATCAGCATTAAATAAAATCTGAACACAAAATAAAATAGTCATCAGATTAATCGAATAGTTGCAGCTCTGATAGAATGAATGTACTTCTAATTATATTCCATTTAAACTCTTTGCAATACAAATATTGAACATGCTTCTTTTCTTTTCATCTGTAAATTCATGGCGTAATACTGCTACATAAACTAATACAAATTCCCCTGTCTTTTGCTTTATTTTATGTGCAGCAGCAGCAGAGCCGTGACCATGGTGCAAGTTTTCTGCTAACAGAGGACGGACGGAGAGCGGTACAACCGTCCAAGCCACAACCTCCACGAGAAGCAGCTTTCCAGCGAGAAAGACAGAAAGAGAGAGAGAGCAAGAGAAAGAGGCAAAAGAGAGAGAACGAGTGCAAGAAGGAGAGAGGGGAGCGGGTGAAAACAGTCGATGGATGCTGTCCGGATTGAGGGGACAGCACGTTCTTCACTGACGAGGAAAAGAAAGATTTCAAAATTGAGTCGAAGGATAGAAACTCGCCGTCAGGTAAGTTTTGACTAGTTGAGACTTTGCTTCAGTGTCTTTCAGAATCAGTATTATCAGAAGGGAAACTTTTGATGCTGAACATGGTAGAGAATATCTACAATTATAGGCCACGGAAGCAACTTCAATGCATCTCACACATGCATGGGTCAACGTGACGAGCTGTATGATGCTATTTGTGTGAGAGCATACATGCATGTTAGTATGTAAAAGGTGTACAAGGTGATCTTGTGTGTGTTTGTGTGTGTTTGTGTATTCATCTCCAGCCCTCCTGATTCTGAGGGGGGAAATGGTGTCAGGGTCATGAATATGGAGTACACCGAGATTGGGAGGGTGTGATCTGTTGTGTTTCACATCAATTCTGTCTTGTTAAGCGGAGTCAGCAGAGTCATCCAACTCTCCTCCAAGGACACATCATAGAGCCACTTATGCACCTCCCACATCCGCCTCCTCCTCGCTCTCGCCTTCTCTCATCGCCTCCCTCTTTGCCTCCCACCGGTGCCCCTCACCTCCTCTTGCCCCTCGTCATCTCACCTGAACGTTTGCCACCTTTTTCAATAAATGGCACTTTGTGTTTGATTGTCAACACACTTCTGCTAAGTTATTTCACTCTTTCTTGTTCTAGCTAACTTGGCCAACCTCTTCTCTCTCCGTTCCTCCTTCTCTGAAGGCATGGTGTGTGAGAAGGGGATCCAGATCCTTCTCACCACCGTGGGGGCATTCGCTGCCTTCGGCCTGATGACGGTGGCAATAGGGACGGACTACTGGCTGTACTCCCGTGCAATGATCTGCAACAGCACAGCCAACGTTACCCAGGATGACCCCCATAACAAGGACAAGAAGGATCCCGGGGCACTCACCCACTCTGGACTGTGGAGGATATGCTGCCTGGAAGGTAAAGAAGAAGTTGCGGGAGACATTTTGGGTCTATGGGTGGGATTTAGACTGAAGGGGATGCATGCGGAAACAAGTTTGCTTTGGTTGAGGCTGTTGATTTCAGTGAAAAGGCTGCAGAGAAAGCTAATATATGGAAGAACAGCTCTTTCTAGACAGTTAGCATTTAATGTAGATCCAAATGTAGTCAGACTAGACATTCTTGCTTTCGGGACTTGTAGGTGAGGATGGACGAGGGGGGATGCCATCCCCCTTGTTAGAAAAATAACCAGAGTGCATCCCCCCTTGTTAACCTGCCATCCCCCCTTTCCATCCCCTAGTAGCAAAGAGAGTGCTGGGGCAGACGGGTTGTTTAGTTGAATATGTTAGTCTAGTCTGCCTGACTCATTGATCCTTTATCTGTTTGTACAAGTTAGAATCTATGGCCCGACCGTGACTCTGAAATATAAGCAGCCTAACTGTGCTGTGCATTATATTGTATATATCCATGGCGCTGTCCGTGGTGCTGAAGTAGCAGACGGGTTTGTAATCGCGACTTTTTCTCGGAGTCCCGTCCATCTGTTAGTTTTGTCTTGGATCTATAATATTCTCTAAACTAATAGCTAAAATACAGAAACCAAAAGACTCATTTGCAGTTCGCTAGTCGCGGATGAACAAAACGATCCAGGTTCGTCCCCCCATTATAAATTAACAAATGGCTTACTGCTTGTAGGGACCTGAGGGTGAGCAGGGAAAACTGAAGATCAGAAACATATTTTGGGAAATGCGCTTATTTGCTTTCTTGCTGAGAGTTAAATGAGAAGATTGATACCGTAAATGTGAAAGCCAGCAGCCAGTTAGCTTAGCTTAGCATATAGATTTGAAACAGGAGGAAACAGCTAGCCTGAGTCTGTCTAAAGGTAACCAAATCCACCTACCAGCACCTCTAAAGCTCACTAATCAACACGTTATATCTTGTTTGTTTAATCCGTACAAAAACAGAAGCCTAAAAACGACAATTCGTAACATCCCAAATTGTCAGAGCAATGTTTCCAGTTTTGGTGCTAAGCTAAGCTAACCGGCTGCTAGATGTAGCTGTAGATGTGTCCGTCGTCCTAGTTTCTTTGGTGTGTCCTGCACTGTTGACTCTAGTCTGCACGTGTTGGAGGTTTTTCTGGTGATTCAGCATGTTGAATAGGCAGCAGAGCCCGTCGGTGAGAGAAATCACTCTGATTGGCTGTTCAGCTTAAACGAATCAGTGCATGAGAAGAGAAACGTGAGGAAAGCAAGCCAACGAGTAAAGTCAAGAGGAAAAACACAAAAGGCTCTTCTAATTAGTCATCTTCATTTCATCTGATCATTCCAACACACGGATATTTTCACAGCAACATGGCCATCTGGGATGAAGTTAAGTGGTGAGTGAGAGTGGTGTGAAAAAGGTCGGCAAACGCTGCTTTGTTTCATGTACGTATCATAACAACGGTTTGTATATCTGCCGTCCTCGGTCTTCCGGTTTCCCTTTTTGAATGACGAATACAGACTACCGAACGTCCGTGCTAACTGGCCGTTGGCTGTAGTCTTTGCGGTGTGTTCAGGTGCAACTTGTCAGCCAAAACAAAGGCGACAACAAGCGACACAATAGGCGGTCTTCATTGTCGCTAGTTCTCTGATGTCGGGTTGGTGTGTCCCCAGCTTAACTCTCTGCAACAAAGTGAATAAGCGTATTTCCCTAAATGTCGAACTATTCCTTTAAGTGTTCTTTATAGTCTTAATTTCTCTATGTCAGGATGGTTGATATTTGCCCATTTTCCTGCAGGATAATTCAGATTGAGCACACAACAATGTAGAGATTCCTGTATTTAGTCTTTGTTATAATCACAAACTCTTGTCTTTCTGCCTCCGCTGTGATTTGACAATTTAACACTCGCCAAAACGGAGTGGGTGGCACTGGACACTGGAGGTAGTGATGGATCCAACTGAACTGAGCTCATTACAGTGGAATGAAAATCTCTTGGCTATGTCAAAGCTTTTAAGTGGAAACATATTTTCCGTCAGGCACCATGTGTTGTTGGTTTTATTTTCTTATTTCCTGTAATGTTGCAAAGCGGGATCAGTGTAAACATCTTCAGCAGTGTCCGCCTTTCACTTGACCTTAGGACGCTTTGTCTAGGAAGCTGTAATCATTATTAGCATCAACATATACACATTCTAGTCGGACTTGTTAGACCGTACCATGGTGACAAGAAAACAATTTTGCATAATTGCAGCATAATTACACGATACTGAAGCGTAACCCTCACTCACAATAATCCATTAATCATTGTGTTTGATTCAGGCTGCAGTAATTTAATTCAAGCGCTGAAACAAAAGGCGCCATGTTCACCCTGACGCCCATCGACTTCTCACTCCAAGTGGCGGAAGCTACAGAAACTGGCAGTGGCCATCCCTCAATCTTCAGCTTGTCACTGCAACACAAGCTGCTAATTCATTATGCATTACACTGCCTGGCTGACACTCAACAGTAAAGGCTGGGATGGAGTTAACAGTGAAGCAGCTACAGCCAAAGGGGTGGTGTGAGTTAGCGATCTGTGCCTTTGCTGCAGACTTCTGTCTCCAGGAAAACCTCTTGGCTCTGCTTATAAAGCATCCCCGGCCCATCCTGGGCTTGGTCATTGTACAAAGCTAATTTGTCCTCATCTCTAAGCTTCCTGATAGCAAAGCAGCCAATTAGAGATAAGCTCTAGCCCTTGCAGCACTGCTGCAGTGCACCCCCACCCACTCCCTCCGTTGCCTGACTCTTTCAGTTTCTCCCCTTGCTATCCCTCTGTCTCACTCCCCCAAACATTAAATTTAATCTTTCACTGGTTTCTCCTCCTCTTCCCCTCCTTGTAGCTTCCTCTCTTTCAGTCTTTCCTCTCACATTGTGGTGCAGTAAAGCTGACAGTGTCTTGGCATGGCTTAGAGGTCAAGTATCCTTGATGTCTGTGGAGTATTCAGCCAAGAGAGATGCTCAGTAGTCGTGCAGTGATGCAGTGAGGTGTAGCTGGAGTGGAAATGCAGGACATGCTAGCTCTAAAAGATTTATGCCCGTGGGTGGGTGGCACATTATGCTGTGGATAGAGACGTGTCCTGTCCTCCTCTCCAGCCCTTCTGCAGGTTTACTGAAGGTGGGGTTGCACTGCATTACCTGCCAGTTACTACTTTCCTTTATTTGTCAGAGTTTTTTTTATTCATATAGCGCATATACGTATATAACCTCCCCCAAAGCTCTGTCAGCTGAACTCAGGTACCCCTTTATTGACACCAAGCGTCAGGTCATAAATGTGTTCATTGAATTGATTAACTGTGTATTAGTTAATGTTATTCGTTATATAAAAGTGGATATTGCAGCCCAGTTTCCAGAATTTTTTTTTTGGCATTGTACGTTTCTGCAAACCACGGATACGTTGAATGTTGGTGTTTCTGCATTCAGTCAGAGCAAGTGCCGTAGTGCAATGAGCGACAAGCAGAGCAAGTGTTTGAAAGTAACTTATTGAAAGTTGCGCGTTATAATAATGAGTATAACAAACAAGTCCACCAAGGGCAGGCGAAAGGGGTGGTGGATGGGTCAAACAAACGCAGGGTCGTGTCTAGAAGGTAACCTGCAAATTGCGAAAACTTGCAAAAACTTGCAAAAAGCTCTCACGAGACTCACTGCCTGACAACCTATCCTGACCTTAACCATTTGAGGTCAATGCCTAACCTTAACCACAAAAGGTCAGTGCCTAACCTTAACCATCTCGCGAGAGTTTCGCAATTTGCATGTTACCTTCTAGCCACAACCCAAACACAGGACTTTCACCCAAAGAGACCACTTAATGTGCAAGACCCCTCCGCTTCACGACGGTGCCGCATCACCCTGAAGGGGTTCATTTCACAACAATGACCCGCTAGCTGTACATTATCCCGCTTATTACACAGCTACTTACATAAGAAATCAATAATTTGACACAAAAACGTTCCTCCACAGTCCGACGACTGCGCCCATAGCAACGGTCTGTTATACATAGCAACGGTCTGTTATAAATAAATACCAGACCGTAGAACGCTGTGATTGACCAATTAAAATTGAGTATTCAACCAAGCCTTCTAATAATTCGTAAGAAAGTCCACTGAGGGCGGTTGTTATTTATTTACACTAGTTAAGTTGTGACGTGACATTGTGAAGTTATTATCTTAACACAAACCACGATGCTTTTTCTTACCTTGTTTTGTTTCACATCGTTAACCACGTGGCGTTGTGTGTTTCTGCAAGTGTGATACAAGGCTGATATGAAACGTATTTATGAAATGTATTTTTGGTTCAGAAACGTCGACATTCACTTTATCCTGTGGTTTGCAGAAACGTACAATGGCAACATGTTTTCTGGCGACTGGGTTGGATGTTATAATATACTTTTCATACAACTGAACTCTTGATGTTGAGGTCAGTTTGGTTAAGTTAATAAGTTCACTACATTCACTTGGAGTTACTTTCAGCTGTCTAGTTTAACAATGTATCAATTAGTTTTAACTTTCTATTCAACCATTGCTTCTAACTATTTACTTCAAGCATTTTCCCCATTACATGTAGCCAACAGTTTTTACTTTTCTGCTCACTCGCTAACTTTTCACACACTCTGTTCACGTGTGTCAAGTGCCCCTTCACTGATAAAGAAAAGCGCATAAAGATAGTAGAAAGTAGGGAAGAGTGCAAATGTATTGAGTGCAAATATAAAATATCAATGAGGGGGTTAACAGGTTAACGAAAGGATCGTATGTATGAGAAGTGGCATATAGCTATGTATGTACAATATAAAATCTGAAGTACAGGTAAGTGTATATGGTTAGTTCACAGTGTCCATGATTATGTCCATTATATTGCACATTATGTCCCATAAGAGAGAACAACAGTTGCGTGCCCAGCATTGGAACCAGTGTGAAAGCTTATTGTCGATATGGGATTCAAACTCACACCTCCAGAGACCTGAACGCAGCGCCTTAGACCACTTAGCCATCCTGACTTATAACGTTGTGAGGATAACACAGAACAACCCACTGAGTAATAGACGTCTTTTCAACATCGGCTCTATGCATTAGCTCGGATATAGACCAGGATTTATTGGTGACATATAGCCCGGTTTTAGACCATATTTTAAAATCATCATTACATATCTTAAAAATGAATAAAAACCTCCCCTCCTCTCACCCGGCATTTACAGTATAACTGTTAACCTTGAATAACCTTAATCTAAACTATACATCTACAGACAAATAGACCTATAATATACAGCTATTAAATGTATTTTCAATGTCAAATTGCTCCGTGGGAAGCTAGTTTATACGGCCACAGAATCATATGTCCCGTAATGAGGTGCTCGTAGAGATTCAATGTTTTAGGTGCAGTAAATCATTCAGCGAATCAGCGATCAGTCCTCCAGCTTTTAGCAACTGAAGGGAATCTGCCAAAAAAGCCAACTTACACTAATGTCTATAAAATGAATGTATGAACGCCACCTGACACAGCCTGTTGAGCCCGTGTCTGAGGATGATAACACTGACCCGTGTGGCTCAACTGATGTACCTCCGTTTCTTTACAGACCCACCTGTGGAAATATAAGAGCTGTGAGAAAAGAGACCAGCTCACCCCACATCTGTCCGTCTCTCCCTCCGTCTGTGTCTCTTCATTCCATCACCTCCATCCATCTTTCTCACAATCCATCCATCAGCAACAGTGGTGTCATCATCGTGCGTGCATCCCTCCGTTCGTCTGTCTGTCTACATGCAAGACCCCGGCGGGTAGTTATCTGTCTGCCTGTGTGTCGTCATACTTGTATGTATTTACATGTGTGTGCTGTATATGTATGTGATGTTACTAACTTGCATTTAGAAGAACCCTTTGTGGCGTTGTTGTTGTTGTTATTATTATGTTGAAGTTTATCATCTGGCACAATATGCTTGGATTCAAAACAGAGATTTTCTAACAGAGATATGACTGTGTTCAGGTGTCAATCAGTTTGTCCCTCAGGATGATATTTTCTGTTCTCTTTTCTTAAGGTTTCAGTTACGAGTTCCTGTCTTTTGTTGTGTCTGGTCACCCCTGTTTCTCCTCTCATATCTCAGGAGTAAAGAGAGGAGTGTGTTCTCAGATCAACCACTTCCCAGAAGATGCAGACTTTGACCATGATGGGGCAGAGTACGTCCTACGTAAGTCAATACCAGCATTACTAGGCATGGGTGATGAATGACTGAGAGAGAAGCCTGGTTATAACCAAGAGAGAGAAGGAAAATAAAATGTAAAATTACCTTCCATTACGTTTTAAACGCGGTGTTTTTATTGTTCATTCCTCTGAAGATTATCTCTGCAAGACATAAACATGTGACATTGTGTACAGAAAGTCAGGGTGCCCTAGTTGGTACTCATTGCCCTGCAGTGATATCTCTCTGCTCTATGATATGCTACATGTGAGCCCGTGCATACATAAAGAAAAGCTTGTGTTCTGTTTACAATGTTGCAGAGGCATTTTGCTGGCATTTAGATGGCATTTTCTTTCCCGTGGCCTAGTTGTCCTAGATGAGAGAAGAGTGTTAATGTGTGTGTGAGTGTGTGTGTGTGTGCATGGTTGGCAGACCTGCTGAAAGCACTGAAGGCCACATGGGAAGGGTTTGATTCAATCGTGTGTCTAGGACTGAGTAATTAATTTCCTCACCAAGTATTATGTGTATATTTTTAATGGGGCAGCTTTAATCTTTTTATTTTCTCTGTGGCTGTTATTCTGCATACTCCTTGTGTTGTCCAAACCTGAGTTACTCGTGGTATTAGTTAACACTTTTTTGTGTTTGTTGGCTGTTTCACTCTACTTGGAGTTGTAATCCTTAAAATTTAATCCCCAGTTGATTTGATGACAGTTGACAAACACGGTTGCCGTGGTAATGGCAAGCACAGTTTAACACTACAGTTAACACTTGTTGAGCAGCTGCTCTGTCAGAAATACAACAGACACACAACAGTGGAGTAAAAGATGTTGTGGAAAAAGGCCGTTGTCTTGTTTTGTAGATGCATTTTTGATGAATGACGACGAGCAGCAACAAGTACGTTGCATTTCCTGTGACTTCTTCACAATAAAAGCCACCCTGCGCTTTGCCAATTGAATTAACTGTAGGAAAAGTTTGGTTTGTAGTAGCAGTAACTTAATACGGCTCTGGTATGACTTAAGGAGAATCAACAGAGAGACTCCATCAATGAGATCAATGAGATGAAGTTAATAACAGTAACAATGGATTATATATGCGTACATCAGTATGGTCGTTAGGCAATTTGCAACATGATCTCATCCCTACTCGTCATATTTTGCCGCTTGGGCAGAAGCCCCCGACGTTGTGTAGTATCTTGATGCAGAAGATTTTCGTCAAGATACGTCATGTGACATAACGTCTTCAGTAAAAATAACTCAACTTTCGGTCCTGTGTTTGTTTGACCCATCCACCATTCGTCTCCCTTCAAAACTTTTGCGGACTTTCTCTCTCGTTGCTCTGACGTGGATGGAGTTACATTGGAGTTAGATGAAAGCCCAGTGCGTCTCATACAGACGCAAAAGGGTTCCTTGTTTGTTGGTATTTGACGCCCTGGGAGTGAGACCAGGCTGCAATTTGACAGCCACAAATACTATTTAAAACAGGGTTTGATGTCATAAAAGTCTTATTAGAAATGTCCAACAACCAGATATTCAGATATCATTTCACACATATGTACACTCCTTTCTAGTTTTTGCTGTTCACCATTATTCTCTCCTTTGCTTAGGGGTAGTCAGGGCTTCCAACATCTTCCCTATCCTCAGTGCCATCCTGCTGCTGATGGGAGGGGTTTGCATCGCTGCTAGTCGTTTCTATAAGAGCAAAAGGAACATCATCCTGGGGGCGGGAATCCTCTTCGTGGCTGCAGGTAACTAATATGTACATGTGGTTATATGTGTGTGACTGCTAGTGTGAGTGGTGGTCTGGAGAATATTACTTGCCCTAACAGTTTTTATGCTTTGTTTGGGAGTGTCCAGTTGTGTTTAGACTATCAGCACTGTCAGTTTAATAGATGTTCATCATCTTGCCAGTTGTCTTTATTGAGAATGTCACAAATCATCATGTCAAACAAATGTGTTTATTAGTACTGTGAGTTGGTCTGTCTGAGTTTATTTAGCTCGTTTGTAAATGTTTCTGTGCTCCCTCAGGTCTGAGTAACATAATTGGTGTGATCGTGTACATCTCGGCCGCACTGGGGGACATCTCTCCGAAGAAGGACGAGGATAAGAAGTGGCAGTACTCATACGGTTGGTCCTTTTACTTTGGGGGTCTGTCCTTCATCATGGCCGAGATGGTGGGGGTGCTGGCTGTCAACATCTACATCGAGAAGAACAAGGAGCTGCGCTGCCGCTCGCGCACCGACATTTTCAAGAGCACCACGCACGCCATGCTCCGCCTGCCCAGCTACCGCTTCCGCCGCCGCTCCCGCTCTTCGTCCCGCTCCACCGACCCCTCCCGCTCCCGAGACCCCTCACCCGTAGGGGGAGGTGGGGGAAAGAACTTCGGCCTGCCCCCCTCTGCGCTGCTCTCCCAGGGCCCCATCTCAGTATCCACTTTACCGAACCCCCACTCTCGCTCGCACACGGCCCTGGCTGGAGGCGACATCTCTCTCTACACGTTGTCCCGCGACCCCAAACTGGGGGGTTTGCCGCCCATGTATGGAACGGTGGACAGGGCCACGCTCTACCAGCTCCACAACTGCTTCCCAAAGGATGGAGGGGGAGGGGGGGTGATGATGAGTGGTACACTTCCCTCGCTTAAGTCCCACAACCCTTCCAATTCTTCCAACTCCAACGCGCCGATGCCCAACTCGGTGGGCTCCGGCCCTCCACCCTTCACCTCGTCCACCGTAGACCGAGAGCGAGGGATGGGGACTCTGGACAGGCTGAAGGGAGACAGGGAGAGCAACTCTAACACCCTCAATAGGAAGACAACGCCTGTGTAGAGGGAGGGTGTGAGAGGGGGAGGCGAGAAGGAAGGGAGAGAAGGATGATGGGTAGTAATGAAAGAGAGCAGATAGAGAGGAGCTCTGTGTTTGTACGGCTCAACAGGAAATAGAAAAACAGACAGAGGTGAAAAGCTAAATCTCTCCCTCCATGTTCACTGTTACTTAGTCTGCTCAACCTCACTGAGAACAAAAAGAAGATGAGTAATAACAGAGTGATAATAACAACAACAATGAACTTTCACAATAAAACTATTTTGATATTTTAACGTGCTAGAAATGATTTATTTTGTTAATGATCAAACGCAATTAACCTTGGGCTATTATGAAAATGTTTCACATATTTTTTTGTGCAATATTACTGCTAATTAACCCGATCATCATTAATGTAAAATTGTTGTTGTGATTATTCTTAGCGTTATTACAGGCTAGCCGTATTCGCAAACACTATAGTTTGGAATGAGAATTTTGATTTTCATGTTACTTTCACTCTAATTTTTAGATCTTGACGACTTTTACTGTGAATTTCTTCCATGCAGAGCCACTGGGACCGTCAGTGAGCTGTGTGTAACTGTGTCAAAGTGTCAAGCATGAGTGTGCACAAATATGTGGGAGAATGTGGGCCTGTGTTACTTTTTTAACCCCCATATTATATAATTTTCATTTATAACATGAAGTCAGATTTGAATACTGTAAATTGTCTTCCAATATTGATACTGAAAGAAATGCAACAATAACGTGAGTGACTGAGACAACTGACCAACTTCATTGTTATTATGAGTCTGAGTTTTCTATGGGCCTCTGTTAGTCTTCTTTCCATTCTAATCAGTGTTAACAGTAGTACTTGTAGCTATAGTCGTGTTGAAGATGTTTGTTCTTGGGCATTAACAGAAACCTCTGACTGGAGGAAGCAGAAAAAAGAGACATAGAATAATACATTTGTACAGATTCAGGTAAAGGTTACTGCCTGAGCAGAAAAACAAAAAAACCTAATCATTTTTTTCTATGAAGAGTCCCAAAGTGAGACATGCAACTCATCATTTTCAGTGGCAAAAAAAAGACAATATGTATATGTGGGTTGAGAGGGTTTAAAAAAACACTAGAGAAAAACTTTTGAAAAGATACATGTACATTGTAATTTACGCATACATATATTTGTAAAGTCTATAGATACGTTTTTCGGGACCACTGTTCAAACTGGGTATGCATTTTGGGCTGTTTTGTTCCCGGTGCCCTCCCTGGACTCTTGTTGGGTGGTTTCATCCGCCAACCCTGCACCGCCATACTTGCTCCCCCCTACTCCCCCCGCCCATATTTGGTCACATGATCCTCAACTTTATCACATGACCAACAACAGATCCACCACAGAGACGACCCCCCTAAACCTCCCCAAAGATATTCTTTTCACTGTGCTTTCCCTGCGACCGCTGACTCCTGAGTCTGAACTCTGATCTGTTTATGTTGATGAGAATGTAAACACATGTAAACAAGCCCCCCCGCCCCATCCCCAGTCTCTCTTCTAAACTGTCCTGAGTGACTGCAGATCCGGGTCGAAACCATGGACACACCGCTACATGATATAATGAAGAAGCAAAACAAAACAACCAGACGCTTCCAGATTCTATACGTTTTCATTTCTTTGATTTCATTTCAGAAAAAGAATAATGTGATAAAAAACTGCACACAGATAGCATTTATGTGGGCAATATGAATAGTATGTAGTTGAGAATAGATATATCTAGACAAATGATTATGGTTTATCTAAATGTGTGATAAACTTAAACACTGTATTGCACGAAGTTTATAAAAAAAAACAATAACAGACATATTCACAGACTGCTGTCTTTTGTTTCTTTTGGGGTCTCTTCTGAGGTACAGAGTGAGCATATACCTGTGTTTTGAGTATCCTCAAGAGCATCTGACATTTAGATATTCTGACCCTTTGCTATATTTTTACAATAACAATGTCTCTAATGACAAACAATGTGACAATGTGAAAGGTGTTGCTCGAAGTGAAGAAGCTCCAGAGAATTACCAGCCCGGTCGCACACAAAAAGTCGTGTGAATGACATGATAATGCGCAAGACAAAAGTGTGAAATAAGAACGCCTTCCTTGCTTCAAGTGTGTCATTTGTACGCCATGTAGTCTGTACTGACTGTAATGTAAATGCATCCATGTAAATATGCTACGCTCAGAGCTAGTGACGTAGAATAAAAAGCCAGAGAGACTGCTGGTGGGTGGGAGGGGAGGTGGATGGGTCCAACAAATACAGGACACGTTAGTGGCGTGTTTTCTGTACTCATGTTACGTTGTTTTTGTACGTATTGTACTTAGTTTACGTACTTATTTTAAGGCCAACCGTGACGTTTTTCCTAAACCTAACTAAGTGGTTTTGTTGCCTAAACCTTAGTGAGTGATTTTGTCGCCCCCTGCTTGTACTGCACCTTCATACATGCATGTAACGTGACACTGACACGCTATCCTCTGGTGGACAGGCGGGTTTATTACTTTAGCGTGATATCGAGTTGAATTATCACCTGAATCTGCAGCTCTGCTTGAATTTACGTAGCTTTATAGCGGGTTTCAGCTCATTGCTTAGCTCTCCGGTCCACAAAGTTGCTGTTGTGGTTCACTCTCACCGCTCTCATGGCGTCGTTTTCAGCCTCAGCAGGCAGCTGTTTTAGGCGAAGAAGCTCTAATAATCTACCGTACAATAGCTGCTCAGCACCAAACGGTAAACAGACACGAAGCTCGTGAACATGGTGGAGCATTTAGCAGATAAAGAGACAGATGTTTCCCTCAGCAGTTGGTGGAGACCAAAAACAGAGTGAATATTGGACATGGACTTCAAATGAATGATAGTGTTGCCTCGTAGTTGCTGGATGATACGCAGCTCTTTGATAACAAGTTTGCTGTATCAACTTAAAAGGGGGACGACGTGTCAATGTTGCGTTCACAACTTGCTTCAGTTGCCCCAAAGTGGCCAAACAAACAGTTATTGCAGGTTTAAATAGCAATAGCACACTTTAAAAAATATTTAATTTGAAGTAAAAGTCCTGCTTTAAAAATGTAACTCAAAATTCAAAAATCCTTCAAAAAACATATTTTGCTTATTGTTACTACACTTGGATGTTTGATCTTCACTGTACAGAATGATACAGTTTGACACCAGAAGTCTGTTTTTCACATTTATCTGCTGGAAATTCCTCTGCGCTCAACTTAAATCTGAGTTTCAGAGCAAGATTTTGTCACGTCTCTTTGGTAGCCAGTCCGGGTCCAAAATGCAACTTGACCAAGTGTGATGTGGACACTTGAAACCTCCAGTGCGCACTGAGAATAGACTTTACAGCGAAATAAGAGACATTGTGTCCAGCTGTATAAGTATTTGAAATAAACAATATTTTCAATGAGAGAGTAGATGTAAGTTTAAGAATCTTTTTCATTGCAGAATATTTGTATTTGTCTTAAAACATGTCCGGCAACAGAAGTATAAGCAACAAAATATACTTAAAGTTATAAAGTAAGTATGGCCCCTGTCAGTGTTATATTATTAAGTCATTACAGTAATATTGATGCATTAACTAACAGCATTTTAATGTTGGTAAATGTTGGACTGTTGGTAAATTTACCCTATAAAATGCATCATCTGTTATAAACTGATCATGTTTTGTATGTAAAATCATAAAAAGAAAAGTACTTTACTTACTTTCCACCGCTGTTCGTCATTAGCGAGCAAACATTGCTGTTAGTAGTTACTGAAGCTCAAGGTCTTTCAGCTAATCTTTGGTGTGCTGTGATCCTAGAAAAGTCTTCGACCTTCGCTGTCAGACCTGAGGCTCATAATATTTGCAAATATATGGGTAGCGCCAGATGGGCGGTATTTGTCAAATAGGATAATGAAAAAGCAAGTGAAAGTTAATTCACCGTACTTTTTTTCTGTGACCACCGCCCCACCTGAGCACATCAGATTTCTTTTTTCCTGATGGGCCCATCTGGTACCTCATGCATGTTTTTGAATGAACAATTATAAAGTACTGTGAAGGTCTGCGTTGGTCCCACCGGGCAGGGTTTGCTTGACCTCAGAGGGTTGATCACTGGAAGGGAGGAAAGTGGGAATCTTCAGAGACAAGAGATTATACTTGAGATGCATTAGAGCTGAGGGAAGCAGTGTCACATCCTTGACAAGGGGCCCGAGATGCCTAGTGCTCCTGGACCCTGAGGATTAGTTATCTGGAGTGCCTTCCCTGCTATTATCATACCTACAGTCTAGATTTAGTCACAGTGATGCAGCTGAGATTCAAGGAGGAAGGATAAGAGGCTGCCAAAGCAAACTCATGTCATCGACTACACAGGCGTCATTCCTATCACATACAGCTTAATGGTGCTAAATGCGAGGTTGGCAGCCCAGTCACCAGGAAAAAAATGTTGGCATTGGATATTTCTGCAAACCGCGGATACGTTGAATGTTGACATTTTTGCATTTGGTCAGAGCAAGTGACGTAGTTTAAAGAGCAAAAGAGGCACACCGGGCGGGCGGCAGGGGAGGTGGATGGGTCCAACAAACACAGGGCTTTCATCCAAGAGACCGCTCTTCGTGTCCCAGGTGTCATGTTACAATCAGCTGTTTGTCCATGTCCCGTGTTCACAATGTTCAGGGTCATTTCCATTTTACAAGCGTAGTAGTTTTAAGCCCAACCACGTAGTTCTTTCCTCAACCTAACTAGTGGTTTTGTTGCGTTGTTATGTTGTTACATTATTATTTGAACAGACACCATGATATTTTTTCTAACCTTATCCAAGATGTTAACCTTGTGGCATTACGTTTCTGCAAGCGTGATACAAGGCTGATATAAAACATATTCATGAACGTATTTTTGGTTCAGAAACGTCGCCATTCAACGTATCCGTGGTTTGCAGAAACATCCAATGGCACCATTTTTTCAAGCGACTGGGTTGAGATTGGGAGCGTTTCTATTGCCTCGGCACGGCTCTCGACGGTGTTAACAGTGTTAACAGTGAAAACAACAGTAACAGTGCTGTCAGAGCTTACAGTGTTAACCTGGAGGGGAACGGGTGGGTGGGTGATACGCTTCCACAACAGCGCCGTCGGTGGGATGGTTATCAGCTGTAACAGCCGTATGAGAGCAGTGCAGCCATTGGACACGCTAGCATGCACGAACATGCACTAAAAGGCATGAACGGCCGGCCCGGCTATGTCAACAAAACACAAAGAAGCAAGGATTACAACACACACAGAGGGAGAGTGACTTCACTTTGCTATATTAATGCTCTGGATATCGTAGAGTACCTTTTAAAATAGGCCATATGGACATTCATATTTTGGCAATATATCAGTAATAACAGTTCAGGTTTTTCCCTTCTCTATCAAGAAGTCCAGGAAGCCCATTTCCATTTCCAAACATGCAGCTACAGTAGTGTTTGTGCACCACTGGTCACACAGTCTCAGTAGAACTATTAACAGCTATATATACAACCAGGATAGTGTGTCATGTGGATTCAGTTTCTGCCCACTGAGACTTAAAGGCATGTGTGAGTGTGTGGGCAGGTGCCACTCAGTCCCCAGCAGGCCGGTTGTTAGAGTAGTTATCGGGACATCTCTGATCTGATCGTCCCGTTGTCCTTGTGTGAGCGTGGGGCAGAAGGGTTGGTGGAGGTGAGGTGGAGGAGTACTGACCGGCGGGCTCGCCTGGGGACAGCAGGGAGAGGGACGCACTGAGGTCAGGGGTGGAGAAGGAGAGGAGAGGGCACAGGGGTATGAGGATAGGCTGGTGGAGCGGGGGGATGGGGTGATGGGGGGTACATAGTTGAAATTCAAGGATAAGGTTTCCCAACCTCTGCAGTGAAATGCATTGCGATGAGCTCTGGCCTAATTATAGACGAGCCAGTTTGGGGGGAGGTGGATGTTTGGCAGAGAGGTTAGGAGTCACACTGTGAAGGGGTGAAAATGGGTGAATGTCAAGTTCGAGAGCAGACAGGGTGTCATGTCAGCAAACAAAACGGAGGCAATCACTTTATGTCAAATCCCTTTAATGATAAGCAAAACTGGCGCCACATACTGTACACATATATGAGTAGAAATGAGCATTTATTTTGGAAAATAACATTTCTTGGTAGAGAGACAAGGTGAGCATCCTATGACAAAAATAAAGTGTATTTACCGCATACATTTTAAAGTGACTGGAGACAGCACTACAAACAGTGACCATTCATACAATATAAACACATTCATTCAGTTTATGTACAAAGTTGAGCTTATAAAGTGAGTCCATACAATTCTCTGATATACAAAATGGTGTTTTTTAATCACTCCTCACAGTTGATTTCATTCAACATTCATACGGAAGCAGCATTCACCCAATAGTTGTAAAACACACATAAGTAATAAATAATGACATGAAGCCTTTTGTTAATCAAGTATTAAGTGTTAAAAAGCTTCATTGCTAACATGTTAAGGATACTCAATGACTGTTCGTAAGGCAGTATGTAGCAGATATGACTCCTCTGTAACTTCTCTGAAAGTAATCAGGACCTCTTGCATACTGATTCCATTATCAAAAACATAGTATATGTCGATGGTGATACATTCTGATGGTGCTTTAGGAATTTAAATCTATGGAGGCCCATTTCCGCCTGAAAATAGTACATGAAAAGTTAAGCAAAATACTCAATTTTCAGATGGTCAGTCAAAATTTCCAACTTGGTATCCATTATTTTGACTTAATAAGTCAAACTTTTGATCTAAATTCTCATCATTTTGTATTATGTCTAATTGTGAGACTGTCCTCCCAAGAAGAATGACACCATCGGTGCCCCAGAATGACTTACGCTTACATTCAAGGGACAGCGCCCGCTAGCAGCCGTAGTAATTATAATGGGAGAAAAGAAGGAAGTGAGTTGTTGAGGTCAGGGTGGATGAATAGTCGGGCTGGGCAGTATATCGTTATTATATCGATATTGTGATATGAGACTAGATATCGTCTTAGATTTTGGATATCGTAATATGGCAGTATTGTCTTTTCCTGGTTTTAAAGGCTGCATTACAGTCCTAGAATATCGTCGCAATATCGATATCGAGGTATTTGGTCATAAATATCGTGATATCTGATTTTCTCTATCGCCTATCCCTAATGGATAGGTCAACAAAACATCGGATATGAGTGACAGCTATTCATTTCCCTTTTTTTTTTTAAAGCACAATGTCATTCCCTGACCTTAACTACAGGTTTATTATTGTAACCATTATCATGAAGGTCGCCTAACCTTAACGAAGGAGTCATTTCAATCCAAACCATGATCTTTCTCTAACCCTACTAAGTCATTTTGGTGCCTAAACCTAACCAAACCTTAACCATAGTGTTGTCACATTATAAAACAGATTCATTCTTAAGCAGTGATTTGTAGTTTTAAAAAAACATTTGAAGTCTTGGTTATACTCCCAAACGGATGCATACACGAACAGCTGCAAACACCATGGATGTATAGTGATAATCTTTATGCTGACTGCTTAGAGGACGTATTCCACACCGTAGATCGCTAAGCTATCAGTTGTAGCATTGTGGCCTCGTTGCCACAACAAATTGGTACGCAAATGTCCGTAGAGAGCCTACGTGTACACCTTCTGATGACGAAATCTACGTCACATGGACGCTTGCGTACTCGGAAAGTATAACTTTGCTTAAGTCAGATGAGAAAACGCTTCCAAGTGTCGTTCTAAAGGGATTGGACAATCGACACATTTTGTCATTTAATTTGGAGGACTTGTTGCTAACCTTTTATGTTTTTTTTTATTTGCTTGGCAGAAATGGGCTTCCATATTAAACAGACTTTCTAAAAGTTTTAAAATTGAAATGTGTTATTTATTTACTCTCCTTATGCTAGCAGAAGGACTAGGTTTATGTGTGGATGTACAGCTATAGGCAGGCTAACAAGCCTATTGTGACAATTTAAGTAAACACAACATAGAGCTAAAAACCAGAGTCAGCAGTAGCCCCGTTCCTTCCATCTATTCTCTACTAAAAAAAACACTAAAACAAATGTTTGCACATTCTGAAGGCCTCACTAATGTGTTGCTGCCTTCTCTTCATACATTTGATTAAGACCTTGATTGACTTCACTGACAAATTAAATGCCAAGAACAAGCAACGTCCCAGCCCTCAGGTAGGCTAAAGGACGTTTCCACTTGCTCTCAAACAAGAAAACTGAATTCACATTTTTTATTATCATTCATGTGCTAGGTGGCGCTATTCTTGTGTGACATGCATTTCTGCCAGGGGCTAAAAGGAAGGGCGAGGATGACGAAGAGGAATCCTCCAAATATAAGAATGGCTCCCGCTGAGCCCACGCAGGCCACAGACCAGGACAGCTCATGGTGTAAAGGTACGGTGTGGTCACTGGACAGCAAGGCCAGCACGGACTGGTGGAACATCAGGACAGAGAAAAGGACCAGTATACCTGCACATAAAGAGACGTCAAAGTAAAATCACATTAGAAGATAACTTGGTAATGTCCACAAATAACTAACGGTCGGTTAGGGATATTGTCACACTTGAATAGGTAACATAGCGTAGTGAGGTCTCACCTGATAGGATGAAACAGAAGGAGGCTGGCTTGAGGAAGAAGGGCACTCCTTTGCTGAGAGACATGGCAATACAGATGGAGCCCATAACCATCATGGTCAGACTGAGAAGGGCCAAGATAGCTGCTGCTAGATTCAGCTCTGTGAGGGAGAGCAGAAAGAATAAAGAGTATGAAAGCAAAGAAAGAAAATAAACGTGGTTAAAGTTGGAATCTGTTATTTTATGCAGCGAGAAATATTCAGTAAACATGGCAGAGGTATGATGCAAAGTTTGACTCTACTGGGTTTATAGATTATATTTGATTATGAGAATACAAACATGGTGTGAATTGTGCCACTTCTATTACTGGCTCTGTTTAAAACAGATTTTATTGGCATTGCAAATCTGAACAGGTGCAACCCAAAAAAGCTGATCAACATTTCACAATAGCCGGTGCCAGTTTTATGTTTTCAGACACTCGACCACACAGATATTATTATTATTTAATTAATTAAAACACAGCAGATACAAGCTGTAGGAATGGGTGTATTTTGGCTAGAAGAAGCCAAAAGGAGGTGAGATAGATAACAATGAAAACAACACACAAAAATGCTGTTTGGTTTTTCCCCCCAATTACATTTCACAGTTTTTAGATTGATTCATGTATTTTTGGTAGCGTCCATTGCAGCCATTGATTGGTGCAAGTGTGTGTCCATAAGGTTTTTAAATCAACCTGCAGAGACTTTAAATTTGCTTGACAAGAATCATTCATCACAGAACACACTTTGTTAATGCAGTTGGCACCGCAGAGTATTATGAGAGTCTTTCTGGCATCTACGAGCTGGCTGCCAAACAGAGTCTAACGTCATACTATAGCGGGTCTGTGAGGCTGTATTTAGACACACACACATGCTAACATGCTCCCAGTGACAAAGATAACATGCTGATGCTCAGCAGGTATAATGTTTCTCATGTACACCATCTTAGTTTAGCATGTTAGTATGATAACATTAGCTATTAATTAGCACTAAATACAAAATGCAGATGGGAATATCATTCATTTTGCAAGTATTTGGTCATAAACCAAAGTATTGATTTGTGATTACTGATGATGGTGCTATACGAAATATTAAGGCATCACCAAAGTGATCACTATTCTTCCTGAGGGGGACACGAATGTCGAAATTTCATGGCAATCCTTCCAGTAGTTAAAAGATATTTCACTCAAAACCCAACACGTCATCCCAACTTGATGCTTTGTCAGACCCCTCGGCGTCACTTTTCACTCACAGTGAACTACGGTGACCAGACGTCCTGTAAAACACTCAAATGTCCCAGTTTTCACTACAATTAAAATAATAATATTATACTTCCATAGACTTTTATCATGTTCCACTCATTAATTAGTTTGTGCGCACAAGATAAGTATAAAGAGAGCCAGCACAGCGCACCGCTGCAATAGAGAGTGATGTTGTCAAGCCACAATTATGCATGGACACGGAAGAGCCACTGGTTACATGTGGCGAGCAACATGATGTGATACAGATTGTTCGGGTTCAAAACTAAAGTTGAAAAATGATTTCCATAGTCCCAGACAACAATACGTTTCCTCTGAGGAAAACTCTCTGCAGGACTGCCAAACTGTCATTGCGTCATGAGGGGGATAGTCCTGTGATTAAAGGGGGTGAAGGCAGTGAATGTGATAAGTCCTGATTGTCAAAGCCTTTAATGCACCCACCTATAATAATACCTTCTTTCTGATCCCACTCCGTGCTCAAATGCGCCACAGGTTTGCCAAATTAGCCATCCTGATGAAAATGCCTATGGTGAGTGCATACTGTATTAGCGTGTGCATGTGCGCGCACTACACTCAAGGGTCCCAGTTTGGGGGTTGAAAATATGGTCACCCTACAGGAAACACCTGCTTAATGTTTTGAATTAAACAAAACACTTGCTTAGGTTTAGGCAACAAAACCACTTAGTTAGGATTAGGGAAAAAACAACATGGTTGGGTTTAAAATTACTACATTTTTACAGTAAAAATGTGTCTTGACGTTGTGAACACGGGACACAAACGAACAGCTGATTTTAAAGAGAAAGTGAAACTTAATGTACGGGACACCAACAGCAGTCTCCTGGATGAAAGCCTTGTGTTGTTGGAAGCATGTTCCCTCAGATCAGTAGGCTACCTCCGCCGGTGCTATGCAATTGTTCGGACGGCCCATTATTCGGAAACCCCTCGACCCTCCCTACTCTTCCTCTGATTGGCTTACCCTGATATTCTTACCCTAACCAATCTCACTCCTCATGCCTCAACCTAACTAACTGTATTAAACATCAAATATTAAAGCTTCAGTAGGCAACAATTTTTCGTCATCATTGGGAAAAAAATTCATAATAACCTTTCAGCATATTGTATTCAAGTGTTCTGAGAGATCACTAGACTTCTGCACCTCCTCATGGCTCTGTTTTCAGGTTTTAAAAAATCTAGCCCATGACGGGAGACTTTGGCCAATCACAGGTCATTTTAGAGAGAGAGCGTTCCTATTGGCTGTTCTCCGGTCATGTGAGCGGTGCTTGGTATTTCCTCAAGAGATCTCAACATGGCTGCCGGGTTAAAAACTTTCTCATTTTACAGCTAAACAGTACACTACAAGATGTTTCTGAAAACATTTGAGGAGAGAAATAGGCATTACGGTAACATTTATTAACTCATATTTGATCAGCGCTGCCTAGTTTGACCGTTTGATCGGAGTTCGCGAGTGATTGACAGCCGGCTCTCATAGACGGAAGCTGCACGGCTGACTCCAGATCAGCTTTGTCTGGTTGTTTTCCTCTGGTCTGTGAAATCTTGCAGATGCCATTAGGAGCACCGGAGGACACTGGAGGACACCGTAGGACACCGGAGGACACAGAGGCACATGATGTTTTTTTTTAAGATTATCTGTCTCATTCACTACTGTCAGGATAAAGTGACCGTTTTATAAAAATAACTTTTTTTAATCATATTTGCTCCAATCTTGCTACTACTACTACTTCAACTTTAAATGTCTGAGCTTCCTTGAATGCATCAAAACAGTCCCTGCTCAAAACTTTTGACCAACAGCTAAAGTTGACTTTATGCTCACTGTAATGTAAGCATCAAGTCTCAGCCAGCTGATCTTCAAACTGCACTGAAACCAGCGGCTGCCCGGACCGTAATGTAAACACATTAATCAGTCTGATAGCTTATGGTTTGCTTTGGAAAATGGGTGGCAGCAGAAGTTAATGGACTGAAACATGCAAAAACCACCAGCATGGTCCTCTGAGCACCCCAGCGGACGTCTTTATTGATAGTAGCCGCAATGTAACTGTTAGTGTGCAACTGCATGTGTAGCAGAAATTGCAGGGAGGGAAGTGTAACGTCTCACTCTTGTCAGTTGTCTTCTTGAATATGACTGCATTCTCCCCAGAGGTGAAGAATTTGAAGTAGGTGCAGTTGGTTTCTGTGGGTAAATGAAAAGATCATACAAAGAGATCAGACACATCGTACACACACACACACACACACACACACACACGCACACGCACACTCCTATGGATAGCTGCTGGTCTTCTTTATGCGCCTCCTATGCATCCATGCACTCTGTCCTTCCAGGCATCATTCCTATTTATATCCAAGTGTCGAGCATTAGCTGGAATACCCAGAGACACACACACACCGCTACACACACACACACACATATACACACACACACTGCCCAGCACTGCACATATGGTGCCGCCAGAGAGGGTGAGAGACAGCAAAATACTGAGGGTGGATGGCAGAGGGGAGAAGGAGAGGTAGACAGAGGGAAGGGACAGATGGAGGATAGAAATGGAGAGGCGTGGCTGCAGAAGAAGAAGAAGAAGAAGGATTGAGGGGAAGGGGATATGAGGGGTGAGCGAATGATGAAGGGGGATGCAGCAGGAAATGTGGATAGAAGCTCAGAGGATGAGATAGCGGGGGGAAAGGAGGAGTGAGTTGGGGGCAGATGGAAGGGGTGGTGAGTGAAGGGGAAAAGAGAGGGGAGCCACAGATGGAGAAGGAGGTGAGGGGAGCAGGAGATGTCAAGAGGGGGAGGAAACACAGAGGGGTTGGTTAATACTGCATTAGACATACACTCTCCCTCAGTCCCTGTCTGTCCCTCTTCCTCGTTTCCCCCCTCTCTATATTTAGACAAAAACTGTGAAGTAGTCAGATTCCACTTGGCTTCACAAGCGCATAGTGATGACTTTCACCCACTGAATATAATGTGGTCCAAGATGACCACATGCTTGTTGTGCACACATTTCTTTCACACACAAATATGTTTGTGCCCGAGCACATTTGCAAACATTTTTTACTGAAGCAAACACACCATTTATCAGCTTACTGATTTCCTAACACGTTATGCTATCACAGTCAACTGGTTATGCTCTCGCTCCTCCTGCTGAGGCTATAATTATTGAGCTGTCATGTCCCTCTCCAGCAGGCAGCGAAAGATGGATAGCTGGTCTTGAGATGACAGCCACGGCATCAGCGGGGCCGCACTCTGCTCGGGACGGGAGCCAAAGGCGTGTAAACAGCGATGTGAAACAGAGAAGCAAGAGATGGCCAAAAACAGTCGTTTTCCTCCAAACATGACAGGCCCACGGCCATCTGCGACAGGCGGCGTGGGCCAACAGTGTTAGGACGTGTGAGAAAGATTGTCAGAAGCATACTGGCTGCTCTCACACACAACAACAGACCATCTCGGAGGCACACATATCTAGCAGCCAGAGATGCAGGACATTTTGACAGGTAAGATGAATTATCCCTTGACGACTGAATACCAAAACAATGTGGTGACACATCATTCAAGGTGATGCATGTGAATAGTATTTATGTATATGTGTGATCCACTCTGCTGGATGAGGAGATTTTTCTGGTTTCTTCAGAGCTCTGCTGTGTCTCAGCAGATTCCCTGAGATAGGCCGTGATTCCAAGAGCAGCACCTTCGAAAGCCCGCCTCGCCTATCTCTATCTCACTCCTCCCGATACCTGCCTCTCTCGCTTTTCAGACAGAAGTAGGTCATTGTGGAGATAATCTGGAGAACCTAACCACGGTCAAGTTGAATAAAGTGCTTTTAGAGAGGAGCTGTCACAACTCTAAACGCGGACGTTCGTCATCGCAATAAACCTGTGGCCCGGCCCTTATCACCTGTCTGTACTGTGTGTACAACAGGAGATGATTAGGTACCCAGTCAGGGGAAAAACTTGAAATCGATGCTTCATTACACTGACAATGTTGTGAATCACAAAGGTCATATTGTGTGATGCTACATGTAGCTGCATGCTGCTTTGTGTTGTTACAATAGCACAAGAATTGGAAACAGCTTTCTGTGGTCCTGCTCGCGCTCTTGTTTTTTCGAGCATCGTATTTCTTTAATGATTCAATTTGCACATTATCTGTAGGATGACCTAGATACATATGTATGCAGGCAGCTTCACATATCCTCTCTCTATCCCTTTGCAAGGTTACAGTGGATGTGCATATGTGTATATACGGAGGAGAAATGACGTGATCAAAAATCATAAATTGCTCAGAAATCTGGAGATTATTAGTGGGATGAAAATTATTCTTATGTTGGCTTTCCTCAGTCCCTTATGGGCTCTCAGATAAAAGACCTACAGATGTAAGCGTATTCCCGGAGGGCATACATTGTATTAGTTCTGCCTGCTCCCTCTGTTTTCACATCAGTGGTGATGGCAAAGAAAAATCGTGGCGATTAAGTCTACACGTTTTTTCCCCTCAGTGATGTCAACAACTTGCTATCTCTCAGAAACATCCTTTGACCCTTTCCTATTAATTCACTTTCATACTGAGGCACATATTATAACGTGGAGGCGGCCTCGAGGTAGACTTGCATGGCCGGGCAATTCAGTTTGCGGAGAAGCAGACATGAGCAGACAGTCGGGGAAACAAAACAGACACACGCCCTCCAGAAACCTCACCTGCTCACCTCCTAGACAGCACAGACACACAGAGCGATGAACACAAACTCACACAGACACACTGCAGCCAGAGGTCTCACCTCCAGGTAGTTCAGCCGGGCCACAGCTCGTCCTCTCTGGGTCTATGTCAGCCACCCATAGGGTGCGGATGCAGCCCTTCCACAAGCCATAATGGGCCATCTGACAGGTCGAGTTGCCGCTGAAATTCTTTGGTTGGGCCAGCTCCACCCAAAACTCTGTCCCCATGCCCAACACGGTCAGGGTCACGCCGATGATAGACACAAAGAAGGCCAGTTTGATCTTCCCCTCCTGGCTGTCACTCATCCTGGGGATCCTCCTCTGTGCCCTTCCACCTTTCATTCCACCCAAACCTTGTCCTTGTCCAGCCCCCGCCACCCCGATGCGACCGTCCTCATCCTGCTGCACGAAGAAGTTGGACCACATACTGATCTCAAGGCCAGGCCCGACGAAGACCAGGCGAAAGAACGGAGCACTTGGGCTAAATATCAGAGGAGCAAATAATAGATGGGTGGTTTAATAGGAAAGAAATGGGGAGAGGTTAAGTGTGAAGAAGGTGCAGGTTTTGGAAGTTTTGTTTTTAAAAACAGTATGTTAAAGAAGAGGAGACACAGCTATCAACTATCCTGTGATGGATGGATAAATTGGGCAAAGAGTGAACAAAGGATGAAGTGAAAATAGGTGGGCAGAACAATGCAATTAGACAGAAAGAGATATGAACAGAGTTACAGTGAAGTGGGGGGGGGGGCGGATGAAGTAAGGAAATGATAAAATGGGAGGAGACGGAGGCAAGGACCAGGAGAGCCAGTGTGTGTTTTCCGTCCAGTCCCCTGAAATAGAGAGATGAAACAGAAAGATGAAAGAGCAGCCAGCATATGCTTCACGAGAGCAAAATCCTTTCATCACCAGCGTAATATTTAATTTCCAAGAGCTTTATCAGCATCTACAGTATCCCCCCCTCCTCCCTAAAAGCCATATGACATGCTCTCAGCCAACAATAGATAAGCCATATGGCGTTTCCCTGAAAGGCAGATTTTGCTTCAGATGAAGAAACAATTGGGCTGGATGAGCTGGTGAAGTCGGATGGTTCCGGGTTCAAGGTGAGAGATAACACCACAGCGCCAGACTGGACCGCCCATCTTCTATTTTCCCAGAGGACTTGACAGCAGAGCTCTTCCCCGAACAGGTACACTATCTCTGGCCCAGACACAGATCCCCTTTGATCTGAGGGGATAATGGGTTGCCACAAATACCTCCCATCCTGCATTACGTGTACCAGCAAACACTTGGAATCTGCAGCCATGACTGTCTTTTTGAGCATGCATAGTGTGTGTTTCAGTGTGTGTGTGTGGCATCACTGTAAGGTCCCAGGCTTATGGAGTTGTTTCTGTTACTCCAAACTGTGAGCGAGGGGCCTTTGGGGCAGTCTAAACAACGTGAGTGACGGGACACAACGGTGTCGCCGCTCTGCGCAGGGTGCATGAGAGGTGATAATTCATGCCTGAACCCTCTGACAGAGAGGGGGCCGCAGTAATTAACTGTGCTGTGCAGACCAACAGGTCACATAGTGGAGGCATGAGGCCTGGCCAGTTAGGAGGGAGGCATCAACAGGCCACACACAGTTGGCGGATCACTTAATTCAGAGTTTTGCGCTGACAGCATCAGAGGTTTTATATAGGCAACGCACCAACACGAAGCCCCAGAGCGAAAGTCCTTTGTGTAAAATATTTTGCAGGGGATAAATATAAAGAGCAGTATCCAGGATGTAAGTTTAAATTTAGAGTTTTGCAGTATGTTCATTCTGAGTACTATGATCAAAATAGTAACCTGTATTTATAAACAACCAGAAAAACAACTATAGTCAGTGTAGGGATGTGGTTGAAATGATCATTTAGAGCTGAATGATTAATTTATTAGTTAATTGGACAGAAAATTAGTCTGCAACTATTATGATACTCGATTATTCATTTAAGTAATTTATCAATTAATTTGAGGATTTTTGTTTCTTTTCTCAGTTTTATATTGTAAACTGAACATATTTGGCTTCTTGTACTTTTGGTCTGACGCAAGACATTTGAAGACGTTGACATCTTGTACATTATACGATTGATCTACTAATTGAGAAAATTATCTTCAGATTGATCAATAATAATTAGCTGCAGCCTTAAAGCCATTATCAATATTTGTAAGGATGATTTCTGGTATAGATTATACATTATGATATAGCAAATGTGTGCAAAGTCACACATAAAATAATCAAACTAATGTTCAAAGCAATAAACTGTTTTTCACTGTTATACATGTAACCAAACTCTTCATATGTGGAAAACAAACACAAATAACTAATAATGTCAGTTGTGCTTGAAAAGCCAACTCAATCTGAAAGAGTAAAGTACATTTTCTGGGGAAGATCATGTGATATGATTGAAAGCTCCAGAGCAGCTATAAAATGGACTTTGTGATGATGTTGTTTTGATGACTAATTGAGTTAGATTTTAATCCCAACCTGCTTAGAGACATTACTCTCAGAACTCATCGTCTAGCGGTCTGATGACAGATGAGCCTCTGCGGGCAAGGGGTCGTATTTCTGGGGTTCCGGTGTAGCCGGTGGATATCCGGGCCAGGACTTCCTTTTCCGTGCACATTGTTTCCAGTCCGATTAGCAACTTGAGATGCGAGACTTGAGTTGCGAAACGATGTGTACGGCCGGATTGTTTGACAAGTAGCCAGTTTACAATCTAATTTTAAACCAATAAAAAGCTAAATCATCACCAGACGATAGCTGATGCGTTCCCAGATTGCGTTTCGGTCAATGTGTTTCGGCTCTCCATGCGGATTGTTTACCTGCGTTAAACCAAAGCTAGCTCGAACGTGATTGGTCAATGCAACTCAACAAATGGAAACCAGAACGCTTCCAGTACCAACGTCTTGTCCTGTTGCCTACAGATTCTTCATTTGAATGCAGAATCTATTTATAGAGATTAGACATTCATTTGGACAACAGAAATGTGCAGAACAATAATATGATAAGATCACATCATCATGATATTATTCTGCCAAAAGTCGATTAATGATAATCCTACTTTACAGCAAGTATATTGTAAAGGGATATAATCTTCTAATACTAAGAATTAATCTTAGAAAAGTAAAAGTCTCTAATGATCCAAGAGTTTGGAATAGCAGCCATGCATTTGAATACTCCTCGGGCATTAACTGTAATAAAGAATATCTAGACTGTAGCCGCTGACAGCCAAGTTAGTAGTCATAGAGTTACACACCTTGATCACATTACATCCATATTAACCACAGGATGATCGGTGGGGTCAGAGCATGCCAGGCTACTCTGTTGGAGGGACAATACAGACAAATGCTCATTTTGTACTAAAACATTATCCTAAACAACTGACTTAAGTTGTGTAGCAGCTGAGCAGATGATAAACTTGCACACACAGGGGCATTTTACATGAGGAAAATGAGGAACTCTCTCTACCGTTTCACCAAAGACAGACACAGCCACCTGTGTGACATGTGGGCATTAAGAAAGCAACAACTTGCTAATGCACTTGAGTGAAAAGAAAAATAAGTCTGACCTGTTTTGGTGTGTGTTGTTCAGTTCAGGAGGAAGAGGCGCTTGAAACTTAATAGAGGGCGAGATGGGAGAGTTAGTGAGAGAGAGAGGGAGGTACATAAGGGTTATGGAAAGTGAGTGTAACAGGGGAGGGGGCTGCAGCCTGGTTGGTTAACACTGTTGATGATTAAATGTGTGTGTTTGCACTGCTGTGTGATGTGTGCCCCTCAAACTGCACCTGCAATCTCAACAGCAACCCGGTTCACACGCCACACATGTTTGAATGTTAAATCAATGAGCAGCGGTGCTGCAGGGTGGTCCGGTCACACGACGACAGCCATGCCAGCATGATTAAAAAACATGTCTGCATCTGTGACAGCCTTGCTGTGTGTGTGTGTGTGTGTGTGTGCGTGTGCGCGTGTGTTTGTGTGTGTCTATTTTAGACAGCCACCTGTTAATGACATTAAGTAAGGGTGAAGGAGGAGCCTGTGTTTATACGAGAGGGGCTAGGATAGCGTTTTACAGCAACACAATATACTGTGAGGTAAGTGCAAATCTGACACAGAGACACAGAGTGAAAGTGAAACGGGGGGACGGAAAGAGCAACAGAGAAGGACACATATGGGGAGACGGAAAAAAATAAGTGCAAGGAAGGACAGAAAGATGTGAAAAAGGAGGTTAAAGATGGATAAAAACAGGTAAAGAAACACTAATGTCTGCGGTAGATGCAGACTACACTGGCTGAAAATGAAATGGTCTAGAGAAGAAAATGCGAATGTGCAGCCCCATTTCATTCCTCACTGAACAAGGTCCAGAGAGATTTCAGAGACTCAGCCTGGTCTTGTGGAAAGCTTTACTCGTGGCCCAGCCCTGCTTGGCTCCTGCACAGTTTAGGTTACATACGTGGCACAGCGAGAGGGAGGCCAACCCCAGCGGCCAGCCACGCTCAGGGAGGGCAGGAAGGGGAGAGAGAGAGAGGGGGGTGATGCAAACTGAGAGTGAGTCGGGGACAGAGAGACAGAGCAGGAGAGAATCTGAGAAAAGGGACGAAACAGGCTGTAGGCTGTGACAGGAAAATAAACACCTACGATGTCCAAAACAGTCAATTTCCTGCTCCTTTTGGGGAGAGAGTGTTGTTGAAGCCACAGTGCAGTTTGCAGACTTTCTCAGAAGGGAAAGAAACATGTTGGGCTCATGACAGCCATGATGAATTGATTCATCTGGAGTATAGCTATCTGTTTTAACGCACATATGTGCGTCTATTCTTTAAAATGACTTTGCTTCTAATTATGCAGCCTATCTCTGCTGCTCCATCATATGAGATTGATAGGAAGTGTCCGCAGGCGGTCTGAGGCCATCAATAATCTACAGTATGCTGATGTGAACAATCTTGTCTCCACATCACTCAAGTGGCCCTGTCAGCAGTACTGGTTTATGCTCGAACACACTGAACTGCACACATGTGTGCTCATGTATGCAGCCATGCGCGCACTGACCACACGTGTGCACATTACAGCTGCAACCATTTCTTACTCTGATGTCGCAAAGTAATGTTGACTGAGAATATTTGCCCTGATTAAAGCATAAGTCTGGTGATGTATTGCAGTTTTCTTATTGTCAACAAATCAATGAATCCATGAAAAGACCAAAACAACAAATTGATCCGTTCTGTATTGTTGTCCAAAAGAAATACATCAATAAGCCACACTGGACAACATGAGCACTGTAGTTTATTTTCAGTCAATCCAACATGTACTATTTATTGTGGCGTAGTTACATACACAGCTGAAAATAGTCTCCAATAAACATGCTATTTACTCCGTTTTAAATAATGTTTGCTAAAAACTACAGTGGCCAGCTGTTTAAGTAAAAGATTTATCTTTTTTTAATTTAATTTAATTTTAATAATTACAGTATTCAGTAGAAACAAACGGGCTTGGGACAGAGAGACACAGACAGTCTGTGGAAGTCAGAAAATATTAAGAGATGGACTAACACGCTGTTGTTTTTGGTCTTTGTTGACAATAAAAAACACATAGAAAATGTCATGTTACTTTTAACATTAACAGAGGCTCTGTTCTGTTCACGTGTCCCAGTAAGTGTGACAGTGTGAGCTAGCATTCACAACACCACGACCCTGAAACTGATGCAGCTAAATGGTATTCAGCCATCAATCATTTTATCATCTACACCTGTGCTTTTCCTGCTGTTTCATGTCAAAATGTCCTCTGTGAATAGTCACATTCAACCTGACATCTCTGTGTATTAGTGTTTTGAGAGTTATTTCAAAGTCTTTTTCTGTGGGATGCCCAAAGTCTTTTAATATAATGCAAACTGCCATTATGTACACAGAGTACTGCATCCATCCTACTCCAGGGTTGCACTCTCCCACTGCTGCAGTGTTCTATCTTTCAGAATGAGGATCAATGGGGAGGCACTGCCCAGAATGACAATGACCATAGAGTTTAGCATTCACCACTAGAGGGAGATAATGCATTTGCAATCTTCACTGCAGCATCAGGCCTTGGGAGGGCTCCTAATAACATTTAATAGGTCTTGTGTTAGGCAAACCTGAATGTCCCGATCTATACGAGAGGCAGGGTCACGTTTACACGCTTCCTCTGGTGGATATGGCTCCAGCAGGCCGGGAGAGCTGCTGTTTTATCTGTGCCCTCCGGGAACAGCAGCGTAGAGAGAGTGTTGCATCAGTGGCCCTGCTGCTGGGTTTTGTGCAGTGGGGTGCAGCGATGCAGATGGAGATGGGCAGTATAGAGCTGACACAGGACATTATTTCATGTCAGAGATTTGTTGCTGTTTTACAGCTACAGTCCCAGGTGGACACAGCTTATGGCATTTATTGCTGCTGACCAAGACTGTGTACTCATGTGGACTGACTTAAATATAAAGGGAAAGACCAGATAAAAAACAACTTCACCTGATTTCTGGGTGGATTTTTTGACACAGCAAGCAGGTCCAACTCAAGGAAGAGCCATATACTATTCCTAAACAATTCATAATTATATAAATGTGCCTGCTAAGGGGGTAAACATGAGTTTGAATTTCAATTATTGGTTAAAATCAAACAAATGACATACAAATAACAATGGGAATTAATGTGCAGGGAGAGCAAAAAAGCCCTAAGGAACATATTGATTAGCTCAACCTAAATTATGTTAAAACAAAAAAACAAATTCACTGTTAAAATATTTATGCAAGACATTGGAAATAGAATATATAAAACAGAGATTAATGTCTCTTTTAAATATGTTTTGTGAGAAAATGAGTTCCATAAGTTAGGACCTTTATATCTGATTAAAAATTGACCTCTTGATGTTTGGGAAGATGATTAGATAGCTGTCTAATTGAGAGAAATAATTGAGAGGTCCTTCCTTCCTGCAGCTGTCTGACTCCACAACCAGCACTGCTCCCAGTAGACCACTTACACACCAAACACTGACAATAACCTGATATTTTCAGGTGGAATTTCATTTCATTCTCACTGTGCAATATCATTTTCCACTTGTGCAATTTTGTTAATAGTCTGTTTATTGTCAATACTGTATATACTGCTCCTATTTTTATACTTCCTTCTATTTAAATGGTTCATATTTTGTTACACTTTGTTTAGCTCTTTTTTTTTTTACTGTGTTAGCTGATGCA
>CAKAOH010020640.1:0-19862 GCA_916701665.1 Sebastiscus tertius
TGCTCCATGACCATGTTAAAAGAACTTTAATGGAAGCTCCATTCAAATATTAAGTTATATTACATTTACATTACAATTATTAAAAAAAAAAAAAAATTGTACAAGGGCATATTAAGAGCATATATATTAAGAACATATACAGGCATATTAAGAACATATACAGGCATATTAAGAACATATATATTAAGAGCATATACATTAAGAACATATAAAACTCTTGAATCTTGAATAGTGAGAGCCGTGATGAGAGCTCAAAGTTAGCTCTCTCTCTCTCTCTCAGCTGTCAGCCAATGCTAAATAAACAAAAGAGTAGATGTGCTGTTGCAGGAAGCAGCGACCTATTGTGGTGTTGGTCTGGAGCTAAATGTGTTCTCACAGCGTTTAGCTAAATGTCAGGCTAAAGTTAGTTAACTTGGCTACCTGGAGGACGTGCAGGACGGCATGATCACACCAACACCGACTCATTACAACAGTTTCCTCCAACACGCCTCCTCTTCATAAAATGGCTGTTGCCAGGGAAGCCAGCTGTGTTGTTTAACCTCAGTCCAGTTCAAGTTAAAGTGGCACAAACTACCAGTAATCTTGTGTTTGTTAGCTCCCAAGGTGCACTTAACACCACATTAGACTTAACACCACATTAGACCTAGATTTCTGCCTTTTAGTTTGCATTTTTTGCCTCACTGCCTTTCTATTACATGCTGTATCTTTAAATGACAAACCTATTCACGTTGTGCAGCGGCCTACAAAACGCCAACAACATGTTCTATGTGCCTTTGCCAGAACACAGTGTGAGGAACTTGTTGAGCTTTTTGGCACAGACACATAAACCAAGGCTGGATCACCAACCAGGCAACTGTCCCAAGGCCTCAAAGTTGTTTTGGGAATATACACCACTTGAACTAATGATCAAACTGCCACATGATCATTTACCACTAGATCTACAGTGATATAATACAGATACAGAGCATCACATTTAAGAAACCTGCATCCAGCATATGCAATGCACTGATATTTTGGGGTAGCTCCTGTGTCTACTTCTATTTAATCTTTATTTTTTTAGTATATGAATGTCACACGTTACAGCATTTTTAGCCTAAGCTTGTTTCCATTGCTGACCTTTTGACAAATACACGATCTCAACCGGGAAATGCATTCAGAACAACATAAACTATACAATAAAAATACCATAATTCAGTTTGAGTCCCTGTATCAAAATGTAGTTTAATATCTTTATTTCTTTCAGTTGATATTCCGCTCGTATGTTGCGTTTTCTTAAGTAGCTTTGCCTTTAATTAACTCACCACAAAGCAAACACATCCAACCCAGGGGTCTGGGTGTTGTAGCTGCTGTGTGCCCGGTACCTGTTGAGTACTTAAGGCAACAGGATGCGTACACAATGCACATAGAGTTGGAAGAACCAGGGGGTCGGGAGGGGCCCCTTAGCACACAGCTGTGGCACCCACAAATGTGGGGATGTCTAACGAATGTGTTGCTTCTGCTGTATCCAGGGCCTTTTATCTGCTCTTCGATTCCTAGAAAGTGTCTTGTTGCTCAGACAGTGTAGCCAGATGAATGAGCTCTTTAGTCTGCCGTTTGCCCAGATGTTTCTGCAGGCACACTGGGACTCGTGACAAGTCACATGTTGGGACCCGGAGGAATCAATATCAATGCACACAAGTTCACTGAGGGTCAGAATTAATGTTGCATATTCAGCTGAGGCAGCACATACATACACATCAAAGCAAGCTTTACATTGTTAAATTATTGACACTACATCCTGTAGTTAGGGCTGGGCATCGAATTCAAAACGTGTTTGTCGCATCAATTATCAAAAACAGTCAAGTACCGAGGTCTTGTGTGCATCTTTGATTAGATACTTCCTGTTTTAAGCCATAGCTTTGCCAGTTTTACTCTGGTTTATCTGAAAGACGGGTATCATATTGAGTCCAGTATTGATGAATTTCAAACCATATGCCAGCCTAGTCTTCCACTGAGTATCGCTGTGATCCTAGTACAATGATGACTAAACAGAGGTTTTGTACATGGTAGACTTCTCCTTTCTAATACTCCTCCTTAATGTCGTTATAGGTGAGACACCTCTATATCTGCGACTTCCATAAGAACTTCATCCAGAGCGTCCGCAACAAGAGGAAGAGGAAGACCAGTGACGATGGAGGAGAGTCCCCAGATCATGATGTGGAAGTGCCTGAGGTAATGTGGACTGAAATGTTACGCCCAGTGTTCACCACAGACATCAGAGCTGAAGCACAATAGAAAAAGAGGAACAAAAGAAAGCATGACGTAGGGAACCTTTAAAAGTCCTGGTGGAGTTGTTGTGAGAATCTGCTCGCTTAACCAACATCCCTCTTTTTAAGAAATTCTATATTCATCCTGTACTCGGTTGTGCTTGTGTTGCTTTTTAGTGTTTATTGCTGCACTGACCCAATTTCTCCACGGAGATCATTAAAGTTTCATCTCTTTTAAAAGCAGAAAAAGAGGAGAGAAGCCTCTGGGGAGTCTTGAGTAAATCACTGAAATTCTTCCAAGATGGAGTCGGGATGAAAAGTTACCATCCCTCATAATTCACTGACTGACTGCATCCTCTCGTCTCCGTTGTGTTGTTCAGGTCGACCTTTTCCAGCTTCAGGTGAACACGTTGAGACGCTACAAGCGACACTACAAGCTGCAGACCAGGCCCGGACTCAACAAGGCCCAGCTGGCAGAGGTAAAAGCACACTAAGAGCTGAACGGATGTGGAGATGTTGGGTCTCTTATAGTTTGCACTGTACATGGCAATGTTATGTTCTTTCAGTATTGACCATGAAACCATGTCAGTACTGCGTATTAGCCCGTTTCCACCGCAGGAGCAATTTCAGGAACTGTACCTACATATCGTCCGGTAGATTTGGTTTCTCTGGCGTAGTTCCTGTTCCAAAAAGTCCCTCCTCTGAGGTAGTATTCTTTGACAGCCCAGGAACAATCAGCTCAGGGTTTTGCTGAACTTCACCGATTAGTCAAACACAAACCGGCTTGTACGGCTTCCTTTACCTGGATTTACTGACGTTAAAAAAAAGTGAGCGAACAAGAGAGTCAAAGAACAGCAGAGAGAGAGAACAGAACTTTATTTGCTATTTAATTAAATTGTGCATTTGAAATAAACACCATGAAACACTCAGCAGATTGTCTACTTTGGAGACAGGCGTCTGAAGTACACCTTGATAAATGTATTACTATGGAGACAGAGCACACCAAGCCTACCGGAGGGGAAAACAATCGATGTCACAATATGCAACAAAGTGCTGAACCGCTAACGAAACGCCTGTAACTAGCTAAAAACATCCGATTTCAGCATGTCAAAGGATTATTTTAGCACCCTATGTCTACCAGCGGTGCAGTTGAACTAAAATGATGATGGATGATGATTAAGATGATGAAGCTGGCTGTGTGTTGGAAAGCTACTGTAGTTAGCTAAGGCACTTGCAAACATAACACTGCATAGCTTTCTGATTCATCCACATTCCACTATAACACAAGTTGCATACTGTCAAAATGCTTTAGCTCATTTACATAAATATAGTAGATAGCCTAAAACTGACATTTGGAGAAAATGCTCGCTGCACACGTCGGCATACATTCTGAGTGTTAGGATCCCACAGGTTTCCCATTCGTCCTGCCGATGCCTCACTTTTGTCTTCATGAAAGCTGAGTTTTTCGGGTTCGGCAGCTTATAAAAACTGTGTTCTTTACCCTGTTTGGTAGTGCATCCCACCACACGGCAGCTTTTAGGCTTGTTTCTGTTGTTTTTAAGCAGACAGGCACCTTCACGTAATACAAGGTCAGTGGTGAGTGATGAATTGTTTTCCCCTCCGGTGTGGGCAACATTTAATCGTACTTTGTCTGTAAAGATATTAACAGCATCAGTTTATCTACTTACTAACTTAAAAACATTGTTTAGATTTACAGAAACTTGATTTCACAACTTCTGTAGTAGCATCCTTGGAGGAATAATCGGGCTCATAGTTCATATTGTGTTACATTGAAGGCCATTGAGCTGCCCTCATTAGGCGACCTCTTTCTCCTCAACCCTCGGCTCCACGTTGCTCATTTACCGTGATATACGTCGTGTTGCAGGTCCTATTCCACAGTAATTGGTCATGGAGAGATTGTTAGGCTAATTTGCCAAATGGACAGGTGGACTTCATGCAGCTGGCCAGGCCCTCATCCTTACAAATACGTCCTGTATGCAGCGCTGTCGGTTGACCTGCGGAGGGGGGAGGTCGGATGTGACTTGACTGTCGCGCTAACAGTGGGAATGAATGAATGAATGAATGAAACCGGGCTGTTAGTTGAATGTTTCCCCAGGCTTTTAGTCAGGTTCAGGCCCTCCGATTAATGAGCCTCTCACATCATTAATAAAGCGCCAGTCAACAGCCCGCAACCAGTTACAGCTGTCCCCGTGTTCAGGGGAGCCAGCGACCGCAGAGGGCTGCACAGAGGACGGTTGTTTTCTTCTCTTTGAGGCTGCTTTATGAATCCAAGCAACCAGTAGTTAAGTCTTGATTGAATGTCTCCCACTGGAAAATATTCATTTGTTAAAGTCTTCAAAGATTTTAGCAGCTCTCCGTCGGCACACTGATCGTTTAGGTTAGCTGCTATTTAAAAAGTGATCAAAGTAAAACACAAAATCCACCATAAGACATTTGAAAACTGTTTTAAAAGGTACATTAAACTTAGTCTGACCCACCAGAAGTAGTTTTGAAAAGGGCACTTTCAAAAAAATACTTGGCAGGTGATTGGATAAACCATCTGTCAATCAAACTCTTGCCGAAGCCAGTCGGGAGAAGGGCGAAAACATCACCATCAGTGCCGTTCTTTGCTCTTCTTTCAATGAAGAAATACTCTCCAGTCCTGATAGAACTGATTTCAGCATCTACGCCAACCTCTTCAGGAGCCGCTGTCGTTGCCTCGCCGTGTCGTCTCACACACCTAAGCCACACCCGTAGCTCCTCACAGGACGCTGATTGGTCCGTGCTCTGGCTTTGCCGGACACGAACGCATTACTTGAAGCCTGACAAGATGGACTTTTGTGCGATATGTGATCCCGCGATTTTCGCTTTGTCTCGCCTCGTGTGAGGTTACATTCAACTGGTATTTCGTTATGGGATTTTCCCTCGGTGGTATACATGTTTGATAACTGGCTGATAGATGAGATAAAGAGATACTTTCAATGCTACTCAAAGTTACTTAAAAGTGTATTCAGCATCCTCTTCAGCACCTCAGAAATGTTAAAAAACAGTGTGCGTACTCTCTCTTGAACACTGCTTTGGGACACCGTTGCAAAAAGCATCTAAATTTGATCACATGTGAAGCAGGACGCTGAACGCCATGAAACAATTCATGAACATAAATGTAGATGAACATGGGAGACGTATACTGAGTTTTTACTTTCCACCTCTTTCTCCTCCTCTGCAGACGGTGAGTCGCCACTTCAGGAATATCCCGGTGAACGAGAAGGAGACGCTGACCTACTTTATTTACATGGTGAAGAGCAGCAAGAGCCGCTTGGACCAGAAAGGCGACGGCGGCGGCAAACCGCTGGACTAAAAGTTCAACCGCAGCAGCAGCAGTAGCTACACAACAATAATCCACGGCTATTCACAAAACCTGGACACCACTAACGGCACCTACGAACCAAAACCAGCTCCTCCTGCTACCCCGCCACCGTCCCGCTCCTCCGTAAGACCAGAACACAAACTCTTGTTGTCCTTAGAGGACGTTTAACTGATATGGAGGAGAATTCAGGGTGGGATGAGTTATCTTTCGCTCATTTTTACCCTCTTCACATATAAACAGTCTCTGCGCATGTTGTCACAATTTCCTCTTTCATCTGCTCCACAAAAGCCAGGTCTCTAAAAGACTGTCGAGGACCAGGACTCACTCCGCAGGGTTTTACGTCGTCATGCTGTAATGTAAACTGTCAATATGTACAAAAGAACAGCGTCCGATCTTAAGTAAGTTGGTTGAATGCAATGTACAATATAGCTGCCTTAAAAGTAAAAAAAAAAAAAAAACAGGTTTCAGTAATTTGGGGTATTTTTTTTCTTTGCCGAGTTGACTGTTAACACGTTCACCGAGAGGAATGCTTGTGCCAAACGGGAAAGCTTGTTGGAACTGAATGATTTTTTTTTATCGTGAATGAATGAATTGTTGGAAAAGGGGCGCTGCCTTTTGCTGAAGTTACGTCCAGCATATCAGGGGGTCAGTTTAGAAGTGTCACCAAATTCACATTCTCAATAATGTCTTGCAAAACAAGCTGATCTCAGTCCTGATATTGAATCTTTTTAGTCGCCCTTTTCCAACTGGACGTGATGCGTTTGAAGACCGATGGTGGTGAATGATGTAGCATTTGGCTGTGGCCCACTCTTCTCTTTCTTCTTTAGCTGTTCTACGTACGTATGAACACACACATTAATTTTCTCTGTGCATCGCAGGTGTCGGTAGCTCCATTTTTGTCTTTTGTAACCCAGTTTTCTGCCCTTTCTCTTTAGTTCAGCCTTAAGTTGTATAAAGTTTTGTCTGTGTGCATATATGATTTAGATTCCTCCATCTCGTATGTGTGTGTGTGTGATAGAGGTGTAAAAGTAATTATTAGCGTCATTTTAATATTTAAGAGCAGTGTTTAAAGTGGACAACGTCTCAAGTCTTTATTTGATACTTTACCTGGATGTATTTTCAAGAAGCTGGGTTAAACCAGAAAAGTACTTTTTTTTTTTTTTTTCTTAATCTTTTGAATAATTCATCAAATTAAAATGTATGGATGCCTTCTTTCCATATCGGCCAGCAAAAAATCAGTCCAAAAAAAGTCTTTTTACATTTGTATGCCCAGTTGAAATAATCCAACATGAATCTAATTTGGCACCAAATGTGGCATCAAACCATAACTGGATTTGTTGTTTTTTTTTATGAGTTTATTATGACCATCTTGACTTCTTAAATTATTTACACTTGTATGTAAGTGACTCTGCATTTTGACGATTTATTGTTTTAATTATTAAGTACTTTTCAAGGAATCGATTCATTTGTTTAGTTTGTGAGGTGAATGAGAAAACAGAATTGAAGGATGTCATAATTTGTTTGATTGGGTCTTTGGGTGTTTCAAAAGTTGTGATGGGGATGTAACCCTGAAACATTTGATATGATGAATCCAAGTTGATTTATATTCTTAACGCACTTCTGAAACCTTCACACACAAAGGACAACTTTTGGTTTTGCATCTTCTCAACACAACTTTTAAACTCCCAATCCTGTCTTCTTTTTTTTCTCATAAATTGTACACACAGTTTTCTGTTGTGATTTTTTGTTTTAAACTCTGCATCCTCTGTCACACATCCTATTTAAGTTTGTTCATCACACTGAGTTTGTCTGCTTTCAACAGGGTTATTTTTTATTTTATTTTTTTTTGTGTCTGTTATATTTTGCTTGTAGGTTTGTTAGCGTCATGTAGATAACACCCAACTTTATTAACATATAGGCCATGCCACATTAACCTAATTGTTGTATTAGAAAAAGAACATATTTAAATATGGCTGCTTATTGCTCCTAATAATAATAATAATAAATGTATTGTACAGACAGAAGCAACAGTCTCGTCTCTGTTCATTCAGATTGCTCAACTGTCATACATGTTTTTACACTTAAATGTCCCATATTGTAAAAAGTGAGATTTGCATGTCTTTTATATTATAAAGCAGGTTTAAGTGCTTTATAAATACTGTTAAACTATCAAAACGCTCAATATACGGAGAAATCCACACAGCCCATATTCAGAAATTGTGCATTTGAAACAAGCCGTTTTGATTTCTGTCCATTTGTGATGTCACAAATATACAATATTTAGACCATTGCACTGTTTTAAACATAAACATTATAAATGTGTCCCAGTTTATTTCCTGAGGCAGTGTATGTAAATAACATCAGCAGACAGGAAGTAAAGATGGACCCAAGCTGTTGCCTAGCAACGCAATTCCGTTGAAATGCACTAAAACGAAGTGTTTCCGACAGAGGGTGAATACAGGTATATTTAAGCAGACAGTACAAGGAAAATAAAGTTTTTTTTAAACATTAAAGCATATAAACATGTTCTAGTAGAAGCACAAAATACAAGTATGAACCTGAAAATGAGCACGGTATGGGACCTTTAATATATGAACACATATATACCATGAGAATAATAGCTGTAACTTTTGAAATGAAGGGAAATGCAGCCAGGTTGGATTTGTCTCATGTTGTAGTTTCTTCCTGCTGTGTTGTTTCAGTAGCAGCCATCGACCACTAGGTGTCACTGTAGATCCTCACATTAATAATTAGAGGGCAGCACTAAACCGAGAGAAGGTTATAAAACACATTTCAGGGGAAAACAGTTTACATAAAAACAGCAGCAGCGTTCAAACATTTGTAAGTGTATAAGAGGTCACTTTTCCTCAGCAGGGAATCTTTATTTTTGGTGCCAAAATGAATACTTATTTATCACTATCTAAAAACCTGAATAAAGTGTGAAGGAAGACTAACAGAACACTGCAGCCCACAAGGCGCCTTTAAGCCAATTTAATAGAGTTATATAGATTGTTTGTCATCCATTTATAGGATACAATTTCACACACATGAGTAATCGGCACAGGGGGATTATAAATTACTTTATTTAAGATTTTTTTGAAATTGTATTAATTATTTTTATGCAACTTCTAAACCAGTTATATGACTCCTCTGAATAGTATAGGCCACCAAGGAGAACTGGCATTGGAAAATAGGACAATAAACAGCCCTGACATCGATCTTTAATTCAACTTTAATGCTAGAATTCAGTCAAGAAAGTGAAAGTTAGACATTTAAATGTGTAATCTCAGAATTATATATATAAATAAAAAATAAAAATAATAAATTCCTAGAAAATAATCAGAATTTCAGTATAGCCAAAAGGCCAATATTCTGGGATTAAGTTAAAAAAGAAAATAAATATTTGAATTAATTATATTTTTTTATATATATATATATATATAAAAATATTAATAAAAAAAATATTAATAAAGTGGAATTTCTAGAAAATAATCAGAATTGCAGTATTTCCAAAGGCCATGTATTCTGGGATTAAGTTAAAAAAGAAAACAAATATTTGAATTAATTTAGAATTAACCCCTACTTAAATTGTTATTAAATTATGTGGTGATTATTTGATTAATTTCAGAACATTTTTTCAGGTATTTTTTTTTCCCATTGATTATAACCGTTACTTACCCAAAAAAACAGATAAAAGAAAAAGCAAGAAAATGAAGACATGGCCTGGTTATTGGGGAATAATGTCTGTTTGATGAGACATTAATTCCTTTAAGCGTTAAATAAGAAAACAAAATAAAAACACCTTCACTACAGCTGGAGTGACTTAAAATAATTCATTTATTTGCGGAACTATATATAACTTCACATCCAATGTACATTTCAATCAACATTTCGCACAGAAATAAAAACCTTTTGTCCCTTTTTTAATTGTGGTGTTAATAGTGAAAGCTGTGCGTCAGAACGGACAGTGACATTTAATTTTTTTGAGGTAGATTCAGTAAAATTGAATAATTTTCTACAAGAAGAAACATCAACAACAGCCGCTATAGTTTACAGTCAGGACATATCTGACCGGTAATACTGGATTAATAATATTAATTTTAATATTCTGACTGAGCCAAATTCAGCTGTATGAGACAGTAACAAAAAAAAAAAAAGTTTCCCCTTAAAAATGTGTTTCCTCTGGGCTATTTCTAGATTTTTATTTTATTTAATTTCAGTTTTTTACATGACATCACATTACAAAGAAGTCAATCAATTGATTGTATTAATAATAAATGCTTAAAATTAAAATATATATTTTAGATTTAACACCACGTCATGTTTTGTAAACTTTTTGCAACCTAAAATTTACAAATTATAGAAACGTTCAGGCCATATTGAGTAATGAAATAATATATATATATATATATATCACCATTTATTTTGTTCCCATTAAACTAACTCACAACATACTGGCAACACATGGCCAAACAGTTTCTTAACATCATAATTAAAGTCATATTATAAAAGATATTTGATCCTCATAACTGCTTCCTGATTAGACAAATCAACACCTGTAAATCTTCTGGAAACTCACTCTGAGAAATGTTAATATTCTGCTGTGCAGCTCATGTGGCTGTGATTTGTCATAAATTACCAAACAGGAAACAACACAGCAACCTCCCCACCCCCCAAGTTATAGCTGAGCTGGAATTTAAAATAATAAAAATAAGTTTCATTTTGCACCTCAGTAATGGCGTTCCTCTCAGACCACAACACACTTTGCATTTACACCACATTGCCATGATGTTATAATGTATTTATTTTCTGCTTCAGCGCCCATCAGATGGTGGAAAACCACCGCCACTCCACGCCAGATAGAAACACATTTTTAGGGGAGACAGATGTTTTTTTTTTTGTTTTTTTTGCCACATCTGGTCTACAGCACTGGAAGGAGTGGAAACATCAAAAAAAAAAAGCAGAAAATACCACAAATATCATACAACCACACCAGAAGAGAAGAAGAAGAAGGTCAACAAAGTGTCCATGTTCCTTCCAAGTGTCCTTCTCACCTTGTTTTTTGCATGTTGTCCTTTAATTCTCTCCAATTTTGTGCATCATTGCACGCACAGCGGTGTGTTTAGGTTCAGTCTGGTTCAGTGGTTTTTTATCTGATTTCAATCCAGAGTCTTTGAGGAGGGTTTTTCTTTCTATATAAGAGGAGGAGGAGGGTCACTGGTTGAGCTCCAGAGCCCAGACCTGCTGAGGCCACCCGGTCCGGCCCTTGGTCACCTTCTTCTCGGCTCCAAATGAGTCCTGCAGGCCGTCAGTCTGTGACACCAAAAAAACACCAAGTTACCATCAGCAGGCTGCAAAACACAGGGACCTCCACCTTTAGTTTACTGAGAGTTAGAGAGGTCTTTTGCATTTCCTTCTTCATAGCTACACAACATACTTTATGTTATATTTACATTCCTCTGAGATCTGGAAAGACCTGCAAAAATGTGGCTGTTTTTCGTCATGATGTAAACTTAGACGACAATGTGGGGCCTTCAGAGCCATGACATCACAGGCTTTCATTATGTGAAACCTTGATCAATGAGACCAAACTTCAAATGAAACTGAACCAAAAATAATTTAACAAATATGTAACAAAATATCACATATTTATATATAATGTAATATTAAATAATTATACATATTTTTTTAAATAACAGATAAGAGATAAGATATTCTTTTATTAGTCCCACAGTGGGGAAATTTTCAAAATAATAATAATAATAATAATAATAATAATATCAAATAAATAATACTATAGTTATTTGGCAGGGTTAGATTAGTTGGACTATTTATTAAATATTATAGCACAAATACAAACATTATAGACCTATACACATTGTGAGGAAATGTTGCTTTAAAGTGAAAACAATAGCTATATATATATATGTATGAGGATATAAATGATATAGGCTAGTTGTCATGGTGATCAGCAGCCTCAGATATTGTTATTTTATTTTATTATAAATGTGACTTCAGTGTGTATGAGGATATAAGCGTCTAAATAATTTAACGAATGTAACAAAATATCACATTATGTAATATTAAATAATTATACATATTTTTTAAAAATAAATACTACAATAGTTATTTGGCAGGGTTAGATTAGTTGGACTATTTATTATTAACGTATATAATAGCACAAACATAAACGTTATCGACCTATGCACATTGTGAGGAAATGTTGCTTTAAAGTGAAAACAATAGCTATATATATATATATTTATGAGGATATAAATGATATAGGCTAGTTGTCATGGTGATCAGCAACCTCAGATCTTGATATTTTATTTTATTATAAATGTGACTTCAGTGTGTATGAGGATATAAGCGTCTAAATAATTTAACAAATATGTAACAAAATATCACATATTATGTAATATTAAATAATTATACATATTTTTTTTTTAAATAAATACTACTATAGTTATTTGGCAGGGTTAGATTAGTTGGACTATTTATTATTGACTGTATATTATAGCATGTTTTTGTCCTGTACACATTGTGAGGAAATGTTACTTTAAAGTGAAAACAATAGCTTTATATATTCATGTTATTTTATTTTATTAAAAATGTGACTTCAGTGTGTGTGAGGATATAAGCGTCTAAACAGCATGCATATTTTAAAGAGGTGAAATGTTGATTATTTATTTATTTATTTGTTTGGATATTACAGCAACACGCCATTGTGAGTAAAGCCTACAAGACAATAGCCTTGTTATATTGGATCATAAACAAAAATGCCATTAAATATAATAGGCTGCACCACAGTCATTTTTTAGAATCAATTGGCTGAGAATATAATTTAATAATATTTTTTGTTGGGAATTGTAGTTATAATTCAGATAATAATCAGACTGAAAAAAGCAAATCTATAAACTCTCTTTTATATTTAGGTTTTGTTTTAAAACTTTGGGGTTCAAGTGGCCACTTTAACACCAAGACTCAAGACCAAAGTGTTCTCAGACGCTTTTCTTAATTGATCAAATGCTGCACTTTACTGTCTTTTGATTGTTTTTATTATCCTTTTAATTTTTTTCTTTTAACTTATACTTTTATATTCTTTTATTCGTTTTTATCTTATGCACTTTGTGCTCTTTTATCTTGCTTTTATATATGTAAAGAAAGCACTTTGAATTGCCTTTGTGTGTGAAATGTGCTATATATAAATAAACTTGCCTTGCCTTGTAAAAGGAGGTTTAATCTCAATGTGACTTCCCAGTTAAATAATGGTTGAAAGGTTGAAGCATATTTTAAATTCCACCTTAAAATATTGTCTGGACTATAGCCTTGTTATATTGGATCATAACAAAAATACCATTAAATGTAATAGGCTGCACCACAGTCATTTTTTAGAATCAATTGGCTAAGAATATAATTTAATAATATTTTTCGTTGAGAATTGTAGTTATAATTCAGATAATAAAATCAGACTGAAAAAAAGCAAAACTTGTTTTAAAACTTCACTTGTAAAAGGGGTTTAATTTTAATGTGACTTTCTAGTTAAATAAAGGTTGAAGGTTTGCTGCACTCTGATAAATCAGAGCATATTTTAATGAGGTTGATTATTTATTTGGATATTACAACAACACCCATTGTGAGTAAAGCCTACAAGACAATAGCCTTCTTATATTGGATCATAACAAAATGCCATTAAATATAATAGAATCAATTGGCTAAGAATATAATTTAATAATATTTTCGTTGAGAATTGTAGTTATAATTAAGATAATAATCAGATTGAAAAAAAGCAAAACTATAAACTCTCTTTTATATTTAGGTTTTGTTTTAAAACGTTGGGGTTTCACTTGTAAAATGGGTTTAATGTCAATGTGACTTCTCAGTTAAATAAATGTTGAAGGGTTGCTGCAGTCTGATAAATCAGAGCATGTTTTAAGTAAATGTGACTGCAGTGTGTGTGAGGATATAAGCGTCTAAAGACCATGCTTATTTGAATGAAATGTTCATTATTTATTTATTTGGATATTACAGCAACACGCCATTGTGAGTAGCCTACAAGACTATATATAGCCTTTTGGATTTTATTGGATCATAACAAAACTGCCATTAAATATAATAAGGATGCATCACAGTCATTTTTTAGAATCAATTGGCTAAGAATATAATTTAATAATATTTTCGTTGGGAATTAATTCAGATAATAAGCAAAGCTATAAACTCTCACTCTTAAAATAATAGAATAAAACAGTTTTATATTTAGGTTTTGAGGTTTCATCTCAATGTGACTTTCCAGTTAAATACAGGTTGAATAGTTGCTGCAGTCTGAAATCAGAGCATATTTTAAAATATTGTCTTTCCATTTTAACCCTTTTTCCAGGCCTCGAGCTATTTGTACAATGACTCAGAAAGTTCAGAAAAATCGAACTAGCTGCTGAGCTGTTTTTAACTTACCGGCTCCCGTTTCCTTTTCAGATCCCGTAACTACAATTCCCAACAAAACATATTATTAAATTATATTCTCAGCCAATTGATTCTAAAAAAATACTGTGGTGCATCCTTATTAGATTTAATGGCATTTTTGTTATGATCCAATATAACAAGGCTATAGTCTTGTAGGCTAAACTCACAATGGCGTTTGGAGTCATTGTACAAATAGCTCGAGGCCTGAAAAAAGGGTTAAAATGGAAAGACAATATTTTAAGGTGGAATTTAAATATGCTTCAACCTTTCAACCTTTATTTAACTGGGAAGTCACATGGAAATTAAACCTCAAAACCTAAATATAAAACAGGATTTAAAGAGTGAGAGTTTATAGGTTTTTCAGTTTGGTTATTATTTCAATTATAACTACAATTATATTCTTAGCCAATTGATTCTAAAAAATGACTGTGGTGCATCTTATTATATTTAAAGGCATTTTTGTTTATGATACAATATAACAAATCTTGTAGGCTTTACTCACAATGGCGTGTTGCTGTAATATCCAAATAAATAAATGAATCAACATTTCACCTCATTAAAATATGCATTGTGTTTATATCGTCATACACACTGAAGTCACATTTTGACTGTAATGTAACAACTAAATTATTTATCAAAAAAGTAAACTGATTTCTTCCCTTTTTGGGTTGACATGAACTGTACCCCTAATTATAGAACGACTCTTGTACAATGACTCAGACAGTTCAGAAACAAATCGAACTAGCTGCTGAACTGTTTTTGGAGTTTATTTTGATCAACATAAAAAGTTTCGGAGGATTCTAGAACTTTTCAGAAAGAATCGAACTATCTGCTAGGAGTTCTTTTGAAAGTTTCGGAGGATTCTAGAACTTTGAAAGTTTCGGAGGATTCTAGAACTCACCGGCTCCCGTTTCCTCTTCAGATCTCTGTTCTCATATTTCTTAATCTCGGCCTTGAAGCCCTCCGTCTCTCCGGTGTCTTTGTCCAGCACGTCCATCAGGTAGGCGATGTAGCTGGTCGCCAGGCGTAAAGTTTTAATCTTAGACAGTTTAGTGTCTGCGGGCACGTTGGGGATACACTCCCGGAGCTCCGCGAAGGCCGTGTTGATGCTCTCCGTCCTCCGGCGCTCCTTCTTCGGCCCGGACGTTCTCCTCTTCCCGCTGGCCGCCTGGAGCCCCTCCAGCAGCCGCGCATCGTGCGTCGCACCGGGCTGCGCGTCTCCCTGGTAGGGCGTCTGCACCTGGAAGTCTGGAGGCACCTCTCCGTGGTTCACCACCCAGCTCTGGAAGTACGGAGCATCCTGGTGGCACCGCTGCACGAAGGGGAAAGGTTCGTGCATCAGGTGGTGGTGATGGTGGTGCTGGTAGCTCCCAATGAGGTTCATTATGAGAGAGTAATAAAAAATTATTAGATATATATATTTTTTTACATTGTCTTCATTCTGAAAGAGACTTCAGCAGAGGGTGAAAAAAAAGTTTATAATTCCACAGAAGAAATCTCAAAATCTCCACTTTCTTGCGACTGTTTTCCCAAAAAGAGGCTTCTGCTCTGATTTGTCCAAGAAATTTGACCCCTGGTGAAGGTGTGAGGCACCTTATATGATTTTGGATGTCAGCGTGCAAAGGAGGCAGCCAATCGAGGAAAAGCACCCAGGATGGGAGGAGAGTCTACACTGTAAACAATTGCTGTTAATTTACAGCAGGATTTCAACAGCACTCCTGTTATTGCTAAAAACAGTGCTTTACTGTTAATACAGAAGAAAACCTGTTGAAGGTCCCATATTATAAAAAAGTGAGATTTTCATGTTTTATTTATTATAAAGCAGGCTTAAGTCCTATATAAATACTGTGAAAGTATCGAAACACTCAATCCACAGGGAAATACACACAGCCAGTATTCAGAAACTCTGCATTTGAAACAAGCTTGTCTGGATTTCTGCCCATTTGTGATGTCACAAATATACAATATTTAGACCCTTGACACAATTTGAAACGTAAACATTCTAAATGTGTCCCAGTTTATTTCTTGGTTGCAGTGTATGTTAATGTCTGATTTGTCCAAGAAATGTGACCCCTGGTGAAGGTGTGAGGCACCCAGGTTTATATGATTTTTGGATGTCAGCGTGGAAAGGAGGCAGCCTATAGAGGAAAAGCATCCCAGGATGGGAGGAGAGTCTACACTGTTAAAAAAAATCAGTTTTTTTCAAGAAATTTTACATTTTTTGTCTGTATTTCAAAATGACAGAGAAAAATATAAAAATTACATGTTTCATTTGTGATTTATGTGTAAATAGTCTTAGATTTACAGTATTTTTTGTAATCACAATCGTAATTATCTGTATTTAAGCTTTTCTTAATCATTTTTAAAGATAATTATTCAGATTTTTAGAGGTTTATGGCTCTATTTTAACAATTAATTTATGTTAGAAGAAAAGGATTTCATGGAATTCTAAAAATATATTTTTTTAAAAATTCAGATTTTTTTGCAAAACTTCTAAGAGTTAATGTAAATTTGGGATTTTGCAATGTAAAATTACATGTTTCATTTGTGATTTACATGTAAATGGTCTTAGATTTACGGTGTATGACTATTCTAACAATAAATATATGTTAAAAGTAAAATATTTCTTGTAAAATTACAGTAATAAAGGCTAATTATATAAAGATAATTACTGTGGGTTTTTTTACAGTTTATTTATGTTAATTAATGGACAGTATTTTTCCGTTTTTTAACAGACATTTTTTGGCGCCCCTGCTGCTGGAAAATTTTCGTTATTTTACACTTTTTTTTTTTTTTACAGTTAGGGCTGCCCAAAGTGGGGCCCGCGGGCCAATGTTGGCCCGCCTTAAGGTTTGATTTGGCCCGCCAGATGTTTCCAGCAAATTCATTTTTTTTAATTAAAAGACCTGTGGGATAGCTGGCGATTGTGACCGACTTTACTCTCTTTTGGAGGTTGTAGCAGGCTCAGTTTTAGAGCTATAATGGTATCATATTAAACTAGAACCTAAGGAATCCATTGAAACCAACCATGTCATACTTGTCAGGAAGGAGGCTAAATAACGCTCCAAAGTTGGGCTCAATTTTGGCGAGGAAAAACTGGCATTTGCCATTTTCACAGGGGTCGCTTGACCTTTGACCTCAAGATATTGGAATGAAAATGGGGTTCTAAGGGTACCCACGAGTCTCCCCTTTACAGACATCTCCACTTTATGATAATCCCATGCAGTTTGGGGCAGAAACATGCAGTTTTTTGCATGCAGTATAAATGTGTTATTTTCGCATATTCTAAAAATAGTGTATTTGAATATTTCTGCTGGGGTTCATAAACACTCTCTTGGAGTTGCATAAATTGACTGGAAATGAGCCCACTTGTATTCAGCAGGTACAGTAGGTTTTTAAGGAGTTAACTATGTAAACTCAGGTGAAAGAGGCAGTAAAAATAAGTTTAGAATTCCAGAGAAGAAATCTTGAAATCTCCACTTTCTTGCAACTGTTTTCACCAAAAGAGGCTTCTGCTCTGATTTGTCCAAGAAATCTGACCCCTGGTGAAGGTGTGAGGCACCCAGGTTTATATGATTTGGATGTCAGCGTGGAAAGGAGGCAGCCAATAGAGGAAAAGCACCAAGAGATGGGAGGAGAGTCTAGAGAGACGTTTGCAATAACATGCGCCATGGTGCCATAATACACACAAGGAGCAAATAGCTGCTTAAAACTGTCCTGTTTGCTGCTGCTGCCTTTTATTAAATCAAATAATGATCTTATACTGCACTCGAGCTTTTACTCTTGTGTGTTATATTCTATTTTAGCTTCTATTCTAGCTTTTATTTTTAGCTTGTTTTTTATTTTCTAATCTTTAATGTTTTTATAACTGTTTTAATTATGTCTTAATGTTCTCGAATGTTTATGTAAATCACTTTGAATTGCCCTGTTGCTGAAATGTGCAACACAAATAAAGCTGCCTTGCCTTGCCTTGCTTGTTGGGAGTTGAGTTGCTACACAGACGTGCACATAATGAGAAGAAAAGTGTTTTAACTGTGTCAAGTTTTGAGAAAAAAAAAAAAAAAAAAGGTATTTTTTCAGTTGGAGTGGTTGGAGAGGTTTTACGCACAGACTTTACGCACCCTTCTGTTTGGCTAAGGATGTTTATTAGGTGTGATTTTGGGAATTCAGTGGTGACAATAATTTCTTTATGTTATTTTGTTTGTTAAGTCGTGCTCGATAGTCTAGCAAATTGAACTGGAATTGATTTTGAAGTTGTGCACATGTACAATTAAAAGAAGAAAAAACATATACGCTCTGCTTTATTTGACAAATCAAATCATTTGAATTCACAGACTTGATATTTAAAGGCTTTTATATATTGATATTTAGTACCACTGCTTTTAAGAACTAAATTTTTTCTCTTTTGGGATAATTCATTTTAGAAGAGTGAGCATTTAGTTTATATTAAAACACGACAATGTATTGAATTAAACCGCAGTCCCACTTTAATGTTTTGTTTCACAACATCATTTTTATTCTGGAAATATTCAATTATCAGTCTGTTTTCCTTTGTAGCTCCTTCAGCCTGATGCTTTTTTTATTTTTTATACTTTATTTTTTCCTTTTTTCAAAGCTGTTTTCATTTATGCAATCCACTGTTTGTAATTACAACAGTCTATACTATAAACCAACTTTCAAGTAGATGAGCTTACAGACAAATCCATCAAGTACACTATAGAGAAAACAACTTCAACATTCAAAACCAAAACAAAACCAAGAAAAGAAATAACAATAATAATAATGACAAAAAGAAAGAGAGTTATAAAAACAAAACAACAAAGCAAAAAAAAAAAACACCTTACAAAAAAACCAAAAAAACCCCAATAATAATACAAAAATACGAGAGTAATAATAAATGAAATCATTAAATAAGTTAATAGAAAATAAAAACGGGGTGCTTGATGCTGATGCTTTTTTAAGATTTTCTGGGATTGTTTCATATTTTCTTAAACGTGTAATGCTGGTTTTGTGTTTTAATGGGCTGCATTTCGACAGCATTATTCCAGTAATAACATAAGGTATGTGTCAAAACGCTCTGGGGAAGTGTAAATGAACAGCTTGATGAATTATTTGGTATTTTTTGGACAGACACTGTTGTCACCATACAGCTGGCTTTATCTCTGCATTAATTCCCCTCAGCTCCTGACACACTAAACACATCATCTTGTCTCCATCGCCTAAAAACATTATCCCATTACATTACATGACCTTGGTGCTATTAAGAAACCATTTACGGCCGCGTCTTATCTAAATACAGCCATAAATCAGGAGGTGTCACCGTGCAGCAGGGTTACATGTATTCCATAAAAGCTCTCCTGGCCTGCTCTCTGTTTACAGCTCTGCAGGCTGCAGCATATTTCACCGTCCACCTCTTGGTACAATAAATAATCATCAGTCACAACCTTATGTCCCTTATTTTACACGATTTTACACAGAATACTGCACGGAAACATTCAGATGCACTATTTCTAAATTCATTTATTATTACTCTCGTATTTTTGTACTATTATTGTTTTTTTGTTGTTGTTGTTTTTTTATAACTCTACTCTTTGTTTTTGTCATTATTATTATTTCTTTTCTTGGTTTTGTTTTGGTTTTGAATGTTGAGGTTGTTTTCTCTTTAGTGTACTTGGTGAATTTGTCTGTAAGCCCATCTACTTAAAAGTTGGTTTATAGACTGTTGTAATTACAAACAGTGGATTGCATAAATGAAAACAGCCTTAAAAAAATAAAAAAAATAAAGTATA
>CAKAOH010020641.1:0-38020 GCA_916701665.1 Sebastiscus tertius
TATATATATATATATATATATATATATTTTAGACATCTCTGACTACATACATGCTGAAAATTAGACATATTTATTGTATTAATTTAGATATTTTCCAAAGTAAAAGTCCGTAGACGTGTATGATTCCACTTTTTCTCATGGTCTAGTGTTAAAAAAAGTTAACAAAAATCGCATTAAATCATAATATCGAATCGCAATACTTGTAGAATTGCAATATTTAATATTTAAAAATCGCAATACATATTGAATCGGCACCCTAGTATCGTGATAGTATCAAATCGGAAGATAGGTGTATCGTCCCAGCCCTACTGTGCGCGTAGGCAAAACCAAACAACTGACGTCTGCTGGTAGCTGTCTGGATTCACTTGTTAATGTAATCATTCTTTGTCACTTCATAGGTGATGTACTTCTCCTCCGTCTTCCCCTACGTGGTGCTGTTCTGCTTCCTCATCCGAGGGCTCCTGCTGGACGGGGCCTTTGAGGGAATCACCTACATGTTCTACCCCAAGGTATCCCGCAGATAAAATGTCTGTTTGAGTGTAGAAAAGAGAGGCAGATCTGAGAAAAATGTCCCTGACGCACCCCGTTGTTCCCTCTGTACATTTCTAGCTGGAAATCTGGGCAGACGTGCAGGTGTGGCGGCAGGCAGCCACGCAGGTCTTCTTCGCTTTAGGTCTCGGCTTCGGGTCCATTATCGCCTACTCCTCCTACAATCCCAAGAACAACAACTGCCACCGCGACGCCTTCACCGTCGCCACCATAAACTTCCTCACATCTGTGCTGGCCACTCTGGTGGTGTTCGCCGTGCTCGGCTTCCGCGCCAAAGACAAGGCCATGGCATGTGTGGTCAGGTACGGAATCTAACATGTCATTGTTTTGTTTGTTTTTTACTTAAGACAGGTGCCGCAGTTTCTTTAATTCTCTATATGCCTCTCAAATTTGTTCAGATCTTGATATGTCTTGTTGCATAAACTGCATGTTTACAGTTGTGTTTATGTCTTTTTCTTTTCTTAGTAATTTGAAGGAGTTCTCAGAGCAGTTTCTCAGTGGTAATTTGGACACAAACCTGATGCCAAAGTTCAACTATTCTGATCCCAGCTCTGTGGCTCTGGAGGACTACAGGTCCTGGTTTGAACAGTATGGAAATCAGGTCCCCGGCAATTTAACAGACTGTGACCTGGAAAAACAGATGCAGCAGGTAAATATTGAGGTTTTGGATTAACATCAATTTGCTTTTGTGAATTTGTTTTTTGTATTTTGTGTGTTGTACATTAAAGCTAAAGCTGGCGTTCTTGTTTGTGTTCAGGGCGTGGAGGGCACCGGCCTCGCTTTTATTGCCTTCACCGAGGCCATGTCGCTCCTGCCCGGCAGCCCCTTCTGGTCAGCGCTCTTCTTCCTCATGCTGCTCAACTTGGGGCTCAGCACCATGTTTGGCACTATGGAGGGCATCCTCGCCCCGCTCACTGACCGCTTCAAAGTGCTGGCCAACAACAAAACCAAACTCACGAGTAAACAACTTCTTTTTTTTTTTTTACCTCAGCCATTGCATTTATGTCACACATGTAAGCCTCAACGTCACATTTAATTACTCAGCCTTGAATCCAAGTGGTATTTTAACAACTAAGCTTCAAGTTTTGATCAAAGGGATGGGCTGGACAACTCTTTGCACAATGCTCCAAACAACACTGTCAGTGAGAATTGTATGTTTCCCATTAAGTGCAGTGGAAGTCTTACCTCATTACCCTGCTGGCAGATATACTCACTCTATCCTTTTGCACAGAGTTACAGCCAGTAGATCAGTGTCTTGCCACATCCATTAGCAGGTTTCACTGACACATTCAAGCAGAAAGGGAGCAAAATCAGTAAATTTACCTTCTGAAGTTATTCAAGACAAACCACAAATGTATCCACTGTGCTTGATTTGCCTGCGCTCTCTTTTAAAGACACGTTTATGTTGTTTGCAGTTTTCAGCTGCCTCATCGGCTTTCTAATCGGCCTGCTTTTCACCCAGCGATGTGGGAACTACTTTGTGACAATGTTCGACGATTACTCCGCCACGCTGCCCCTCATCATTGTGGTGGTCTTTGAGGCCTTCAGTGTGTCTTGGCTGTATGGAGCCGATAGGTGAGGTCTATTTTCAGATTGTCTTTTAATTCCATGTAAATGTCAACTAATCAGTTTAGTTCAATGAGTCTTATTCAGTGTAATTTGTGAACGTTAACCCCTCTACTGTTTTTCTGAAGGTTCCTTGATGACATTGAGGTAATGCTGGGCTGGCGTCCCTATGCGATTTACAAATACCTGTGGAAATACATCTGCCTGCTGGCTATGATTGGGCTGCTGGGCGCCACCACCATTCGCATGTTCATCAAACGCCCCACTTATCTGGCATGGAACGAAGAGAAGGTATGGAGAATTGTATTAAAGAGAAAAAAATACACCCTTAAAGGCTTTTACACACGGGGGGCATGACAAATAAACCACACGAAAATATTATGTCTAGGGCTTTTATTGTGAAAGGTAAGAACAGAAAGAGTGGATCTGGTCTGTTCTGCTTTTGTCAAGGTCGAAAGGAGTGATATAATTTGCCATCTTGGTTCGGACTACGGACCTCCGTCTTGTTGTTTCTTAAATATAGGTGCCACTCAACCCGTTCCGCACAAAGTGATTGGTTGATGCCTTTATTCTCAGTTCCTTGAGTGATTAATTTGATTCCTTTTCCTTCAGGCTTCTGAGGAGTACCTGGAGTACCCGGGCTGGGCTCTGGCTGTTATGGCTCTACTGATCATATTTGCTATGCTGCCCGTCCCGGTGGGCTTGATCCACGCTGTTCTGCAGGACAGAACGAGGCGAACAGCCAGAGATACAGAGACTGGTCAGTACAGCATTGTTAGCACTGATGACAAATGCGACACTCCCATGACTGACATGTCAGAACTGGACCGAACGAACGGGACCGCTGCTTCCTTCACCTAAACGCGGGACATGATGTTACACGTGACTTGTCAGCATTTCAGTGGGCCATTTTGAAGGACAATTGAATTATCTCCCAGCTTTTAGTGGGAAAAATGGGGGCAAAAGATTCCTTATTTTAATATTTAAAACATTTTTCCACTTTTTTTTTTTAACTGAAGTCCATCCAAAGTATCCAGAGAACAATACTTTTTTTTTTTTTTTTTTTTTTAAATACTACTGCTCCAACAAGAACAACATAAAAAAAAAAAAAAGTGTGTAGAATGGAAAATATGGAACAAATAACTTATTGCTGCGTGGTAACACAAGGTAGAATAACTGTTGATTGTTACAGAGTTGTTGTCCAAATGAGCAAAAAACAATGTGTTTTCAGTATATGTATATTTGTCGTCCATTTAACTTTAAATATCTTACATGTTTCACCTTTTTATAAAAGCACTCTTATGTGAGATTCACCATCATTTCATGAATCCATACATGCCACTTTGATGACAAAAAGTTATCATCATCTTACCAAAAGGTTCAAAAGTCTCTTTTGCATGTGTTTAAAACTCTTGTTTGTTTTTGTTTTTTTTTACCTTTTTATAATGAACTATATTACAGCACAGTGAATGTAACAATTGTTATGGAAATTGTTTAAAGCTGGGCTTATGATCGTGAGTTATGATGAAAACTGAATGTGTGTGTAAGGGAACAAGAGGTACAATGCATGTCATACTGTTACATCAGGAAAGAGCTAATTCAGCTATGTTGAGATTAATTATTTGTGAGAGTATTAATCCTATTCACTACACAGAAGCCATCCGACCATGTTTACAGCTAAAAAAAAAAAAAACCCCTGAGTCACTGTTTTGGTTGTACAGTTTGATATTATACTGTAATTCATACTACACATGTAATGTATGTACCAACCTGAAATCCCTCCGCTGTTACACAGTATCAGAGCATTCGGTTTTTGCTTTTATTTTACAGTGATTGTTATTTCAAGATCACTGTTGTTTTTTTATTGGTAAAAAATATCAATTCAGGCTCTGAGCATGTAAGTTTCCATCATCCTGTCATGTTGATTTCTGTGATTTCAGACAAAACCAGTCTATCAATCATTGGCACAAGGACTGTTGGCAGCCTGCTGCCTGATCTTAGCCGGTTTGTCAAGTGACAGCAAGGCACAGATATTAAGGTAAACTCCTTAATGTAATGTAAATATGTATATAGTGCAAGTAGAAACTCTTCAAGAAAATAATGTAATTGAAAATGTGTGGGATTTTTCTGTCATCTGTTATTTTGTAAATTGGAAATTTGCATGATATGTTTTTGTTTTCTTAAGCTCAGGTTTAGGAGGAAACAAGTTGCATGTTTGATTTAACAGGCTGGACAAAGCCACTGACCAGACAACGTAGTCCTTTACTTCAGAGTTAAAGGAACAGTGTGTAACATTTAGGGGGATCTATTAGCAGAAATACAATATAATATTCATAACTATGTTTTCATTAGTGTATAATCACCTGGAACTAAGACTCGTTGTGTTTTTGTTAGCTTAGAATGAGCCCTTCATATCTACATAGGGAGCGGGTCCTCTTCACAGAGTCTGCCATGTTGCTCTGCCATGTTTCTACAGTAGCCAAAAACTGGAGGAGTGAGCGGAGGGGTACTCAGTTGGTTGCAGTCTGAAACCTCACCACTAGATGCCACTAAATCCTACACACTGCTCCTTTAAGTGAAGTGTATGATGTAATTTATGTTTATTTTGTAAAAATATTTTTTTAGACTTACATTCATGAATTGAACTCATGCTGTTGTTTGTATATGTACCAAAACTAAGTGCCTTCAGATTGAATTAGGTTGACGACGACGATGATGATGACGTTAAAGGCATTCCAGCATATGTATAGTTTTAAAGACATTTCTTTTGATAGAGTTCACTTTTCAATTGCGTATGTAGTCAGTAAGTCTGTATAGAATGAGTTTTTAAGAAAATGTATTATGTAATATATTTTTGCCATTTTATTAAAGTTTTTCTTTCAGCACAGCATTATTGAACGAATCTTCACTGTTTGACATGTAGCGTAAGCTTGCAGTGTAAACACTGCTCGGACTTTTAACAGACATGGCCTTCAGTATTAACTTGTTAAATGGTTTCCTATTTTTACATTTGCTCCGATCAATCAGCCACCGGACGTTATTGGCCGTTATTCGTTCCAAATAGTTTGATCGGTGGTCTCAGATGACGCAAAACGCAAGAAATTCTCTACGCACCACTAAAATGGCTTCATCAGAATTGTCTGAGATTTCCTCATTTCTTAATTTTAATGCATAATATACATATTCAATCTTGTTAAGAATAGTTAAATAAATAATGCTACATGATAAATAGAAGGCTTTAAACAGACCCCATGATCGATGATCAATATCGGCCGATACTGCTTCCAGTGATCGGCTCCAAAAATCCAGATTGGAGCACCCTAAATTCTTAGAAATTGATTTTGAGGATGTCGGTTTCATTAAAAAAAAGTCACTAAATGCAAATCTGAATAAAAACAGTTAGAGCTAGAGCTGTTTAAAGGAAATACTGGACTAAAACTATGGTAATCACAAGTGGATTCACAACAGTGTAGTTAGTTACTGTAACTGAAAAGACAGAAAAGTTGTTTTTCTACCTTTTTGGTATAAATTTGTCAAATGCAATATTTTATGTTTTGTGGTATCCTGTCACCCATTATGCCTGTCACCTAATATTTCATGGCGTGTACAGTACAGCTGGCTGGTGATTATAGTTTCAGTTCAGGGATTTGAAAGTGCATGAAAGTGTTTTCAGTGTTTGCTAACCAAGGCCAGCTTCAGAGCAGAAAGCAGGTGTTACTGACAACTGGGATGAGAGGCAGGAATTTGAACTACTCCCTCAAATGTTTTCTTTCTTTTCTTTATCTAGTCGAGGCTTGCCAAGAATGAATTTCTACACGTTTACTTGGAAAGCACAGCACACACGTTTCTAGTGTTTGTTATGGGGCTTAGGCATTTGGTGGTTGCATCACTGACTTTAAAGCTCAGAAATGCTGGCAGTTTTTTTTTTTTTAAAGGACCAGTGTGTAACATTTCGGGGAAGATCTATTGGCAAAAATGGAATATAATATTAATAAGCATGTTTTCTTTAGTGTATAATCACCTGAAAATAAAAATCATTGTGTTTTCGTTACCTTAGAATGAGCTGTTTATATCTACATACGGAGCGGGTCCTCTTCAAGGACAAACCAAACACTGGCTTTAGATAGGGCCATTCACGTTTTCGCGTCGACCACTGTAGTTCTCCAACACGCTTGGCACACGGGAGAAATTTCAGTTGGCTGCAATCTGCAACCTCACCACTAGATGTCGCTAAATCCTATACATTGCTCCTTTTAATTAAGGAGTACAGAGCATTTCTGCAATCATGCTCCACACCTAAACCCACTTCCATCTCTTGCCGATACGTGTTGATCTCACAACAAAGTTGTTCTTTGTACAAGTGTTGCTGAAATTTTGACCTCCTGAGACTTTTTCCCTTCTCCATGCACATTGGAAGTAGATGAAGTTGTGCCAGAAAACCCCCCACTCTGCAGCCCATCCGCACCATTATCTGCTAGGGAAGCATATCAAGACTGCGAAGGTAAACATCTGAACAGCTGTATACGAGCGAGGACAACATGTAGAGGTAATGTGACGGTGTGTACAGGTTGAAACTGAATATGTCCCCCTCAGCTCTGACTTTGTGTCTGTAAAAGTCTGGCAGCTCATATTTGCAGAATACATGCAGATTGCCTTAAACATGCTGTTCAAGACTATCAGGATATGTGTTAAGGCAGCTGACCTATTGCAGCTTCAGTCTTTGAAACACTGTTTTGACTGTTGGACACAGTGAACACATTTCTTTGTTTTTCTTCCATATCTTTATCAGTCCTTGAGCAGTTTGAGTGTCCTTGCGAGGCTGTGCAGACGATTGAAGTTGGACACACAGCGCCCGGACTGAACTGTTTCAAACCATTCAGCTCAGAGGATCAAATATCAGACTGTTGAGGTGACTAATGAAACAATGTAGATCTCTATCTTCAGAGTAGAGTGAAATATCCAGGGTTGTTTTTAGGAAAATTTGGCATCCGTCTCATCCATCATTAATAGATAAGTGGATAAATGAATTTCACAATAAAATAACTTAATATAATCTTTGTCCAGAAAATCCCTCAGGTTACTGTTATTTTTCACATTTAAATAAAAAAAGAAATGCTTGTAATTCTAGATCTAATCCTATAGTTTTTTTGCATAATAGTTGTATGAACTTTATCAATCATATGAGATTGAAGCAGTACGTTTATGTGTCAGCAGGGAGCTCTGTTGCACTCATGTTCTCTGCTGAACACCATCATGTTACAGCAGTTTGTTGTGTGACCTCTGCAAAAACGCTTCAAGCTCTCATTTGGTAACAGTAGACGGCTCTTTATTTCCTCATTACAGCTTTAATTGTGTTTGGAAAAACCTGAATAAAAAACTGATTTCACTTGTTGTGAGCGAGCAACCACTGTCCTCTCTCTCCAGTTTCATTGCGCCAGAGAAGAACTTGTGAAAGGAAAGCCTCTGAATTAATTTTTCCCCTTTGTGTATCTCAACATAGCTCGTGTTTAAGCCATTCTACATGTATGTGCTTGTGTGGAAGAGTGCTCACAGGTGTCCCCGTGGAAATCATAGGTGTCTGGGGAGGCCAGTTGTCTTGGATGCAGCTTCACTTCAGTCAGCCAGAGAGGCAGAGAGGACAGGACCAACACCCAGCAGAGAAAGACACGACGTCCTCACTTCGACCTTAGGTAAGTGACATGACAAGATAGACTTTAAAATGTTAAAACTTGCCTTTGCATTACAGTAAATGTGTTTGTCTGTGTGTTTAAGATTGGGACACTTTGAAGCTGTAGAGTATGAAAAACAACTGCAATATTTGACTATTATTAAACTGCCTGTTAGACCTTCAGATACTATTGATTATATTTTTGGAAGCATCTTAATTTTCACTTTGCAGACGTGCGTATTGGACGAGCCACATGGCAGGCCTGGCAGCTCTCTGCCTGCTGCTGGTGTTTCCACTGAGCAGCTCCCAGAGCACCCTGCAGTCTGAGCAGGAGATCAATGCCCATCAGGCCCCAGCAGCAGCAGCGCCTCCACCTCCACCTCCACCACAAATACGCGACCTACTCAGAAAAGAGGAAACCACTCATTTAAATGCAAAGCGGACATGCAAGTGTAGTTCAAAGAAATGTTCAAACCACAAAATATCCATCCTGCACAATGTTAATGTCAGAGAGGCAGCATAAAAACTTCTGACTCTGACGCTCTTTGTGCCTCCGCAGACACCCATGCAGACAAAGACAACGCAAAAGTGGGTCTGTTCATCGCCGCGGCCATGGGAACCTTCGCTCTGATGGCTGCGGTGTACTGCATCTACAACAAGTTCTACACCAAACAGCAGTACCTGCACACCCAGCTTAGCGACGACTCAGGTAGATTCACAGCACTGTTATTAAATTCTTATTGCATTAGTGCCTCTTTCAGTCTTACATGACTGTGATGAAACTGCAGCCCTGTGGTATCAAATTTAATTGCATTGCCTGCGAGGACGGTAAAAATACACACGTCTTATCGGCCTTCACTACAAAGTGGCACGACAACAGAGAAAAGTGAAACAAAAGGGACAACTGTGAGCACAGAAACTTGTCTCACAGAGTGATAAGAGGAAAAAGATCAAGATTGAAATAGAGACATTCTTCTCATCAGCAGAGAAAACTGGACTCATCATCTGCTCATTTTCCCTCTCTCGTCTCTCGGGTATCATTTGTTGTAAAGCATTACAGGCCGGCTGGGTTATTAAATGTGAGCGTGCTGTGTCGTGCTTATTGACGTTCAAAATTACTTCTCGGAAGTGATGCACTTCCTGCTTGCTGCCATTTGGAAGCACTAATAAATGGTGTAGCTTTAATAGTAGAAGTACAACAGTAAATGTGTATATACAGTAAATGTAGATGGAGAAACATGACTCATAATGATGTTTGCAACTAAACTTCATTATGCTCCATCATGTGAGCTAATACCTAAAAAAAATGTTTAAGGGAAATCTACAAATTTCAAGTCCACTTCCTTATATGTGTCCGCAGATTTGACCACAGACCCCATGGACCCTCCCCCCGTGTTTTTCAACGCCTCTGCCGGCTCCAGCGCGGTAGACGTGCGGCGAGCCGGTGATTACGGCTCGCTCTCGGACACTCCGTCCATCATCTCTGTGCCACCCAGCCTGTCCCCTCCTCCCTCCGCCATGCCCTTCCCTCCACTCTTCCTCTCCTCTCAATCTCTGAGAACTATATCAGCCAGGGATCTGGAGAAGAGCTGTATCTGATATTAAATGCTTAGTTAGTAGCAGTGTGACACTTTTAAATGACAGTAAAGAAGAAGTAGGTCAATGTGCACGTTGTTTTCCCAATATCTATACACATCAAAGTTTTCATTTTTGCAGGCAAATGCGTTTGCACATATAGCCCGAGGTTTTTGAATTGTAGTATGCAAAAGGATAGAGGGGACTTTTTCAGCAACATTTGGTGGTAGAATATCCTGTTACCATTGTCAACCATGTTGCCCTTTCACTGCCCATAACCACCACCAAATCTGCCGCAAACATATGCCTGTGCATCACAACCATGTATGAACTACTGTCATTTGTGCCGTACGTTTTCACAGTTACAAAAAACTAGATCCTTCCTGCACCTTATCTAATAACACCCGTCCTTTCAGTAGTCACCCGGTACGGTACCAGAAAAAAAATAAACTGTCCAGAGATGAAAGAAACGTTGTCTTGTTCATTTCTACTTTTTATGATCAATAATTAAAGTCTCTAGTTACACACAAAATCAGACTGGAATAGAGTAATTAGTTACCAACATTAACGGTGGCTCCATGCTATTTAAGTGTTTTTCTTACTGTGACATGTCAAGATGCCTTTGGTGAAAAAGGCCTATTGCCTGTTTCTTTCATGGACCTTTAAGCCACGCATCCAGTCACATTTTGAACACATTGGTAGATGGCACATTGTTCTTGGAAGACTTGGAGAAACACACTTATAACGGTAATGCAATATTTTTCTTATGAACTCTATGTTCTTGATAGATGGCACATCACTAATACACAGTAAATATTAAAATGACCATTTGGTTATTTTTCTTTGTGCCCTTTTGGCCAATTCAATATACAGTCAGCTCCATATCGGTATATTTAAAAGGAACACAGGATGGTGGCGAACATTTACTTCACTCTAAATTCTGCAAAGATAACCAGAGAAAGCAGCTCTTTGCTATTCATTTTTTAATTTAGCTTCATAAGTCCATGAAGGGATTATTGAACGGGCCTACCGAGCACAGGCCCAGGGGCCCAAAGTGTAAGGGGCCCCTCTGTCACTCGAAGAGACGCGTACCAACAAGGTAGAGACTCAAAACCAAAAGAACAACAAAGAGACACAAAATGACTACAAAGACACACAAACAGCTACAAAGAAGGCACAAATAACTACAAAGAGACACAAAATTACAAAGAAATACACAAAATGACTTCAAAGAGACACTAATGATTACAAAGAGACACGAAATGACCAAAAAAGACACAATATTACCTCAAAGAGACACAAACCGACTACAAAGAGACACAAACCAACTACAAAGAGACGGAAAAACAACTACAAGGACACAAAACCACCAAAAGATACAAAATTACCAAAAAGACACACAGTGACCAAAAAAAGACACAAAATGGCCACAAAGAGACACAAAACAACTTAAAGATGCATAACAACTACAATGAAACACTGTGTGTCTTGCTCCTGGTGGGGCCTTTTGCATGTCTGTGCCCATTGTCTCATAATCCACCCATGCAATAACCCTCATCCCCGTTATAAATGGAAGGTATCGAGCAGTAAAGGCGGTTGCAGTAATGATGCGTTATGACAGCAAAAGCCCAAATTTACATTAACTCAGAAGTTTTGCAAAAACAAAATCTGTATTTTTACTAGAAATATTTTTAGAATTCCATGAAATCCTTTTCTTCTAACATAAAATAATTGTTAAAATAGAGTCATAAACTTCTAAAAAACAGAATAATTATCTTTAAAAATGATTAAGAAAGGCTTAAATACAGAAAATTACGATTGTGATTACAAAAAATACTGTAAATCTAAGACCATTTACATATAAATCACAAAAGAAACATGTAATTTTTAAAAAAATGTTTTGTCATTTTGAAGTACAGACAAAAAATGTAAAATTTCTTGAAAAAAACTGTAAAAAAAAATGTTTTGTTTTTTTTACAGTGTAAGTATGTTTATGTAAATGTCTGAGTAAAACTAAATAAAGGAAAAACCAAATGAAAAAAAAATAAATAAAACTCAAATAATCGTCAGTCCCAACCCAGAATCATCTCAGCCTTATGAATACCCAGGATCTCTGATAATAAGCTTCGATTGGACACTGTTTACTCCAACTCTCTCTCCATTCAAGGCTTGTGCCGGTCCAAGAATAGTCAGTACTTAAACCGGCCGGCTGGCTGCGAGGAAAGGAAGTGACATGCTCCCTTCCACTCACACTACACACACTTGGAGAGATTAGCGCGCAGGCAGCAGTAATCTGGTTTCAGCACCACGGACAGAGACACCGATTCACCACCAATCCTGTCCAAAGTTAACCTCCAGAGAGCTCTCAACCTTTAAGGGACACCAAAGAGTGTGAAGAAGTTCATTTGGAGACTTTAAGCAAAGTGGGACTTGACAATGTTTGCTCGGTTGGTTGTTTTCTATAAAGGCAGTTGAGGGAGTAGAGGAGAAAGGCTGCAAAGACTGCACATTGGTCGGATCCTGGAGTCGTGAGGATGGATGTCCGGCCGGACAGGTTTAAGGTCGTAGCAGCCAAGACTCTCGGGAAGATATACGGGTATGTAAAAAAAATCTCACAGCTGCACTGTTAAGAATTTCCCAGTGAAATAACAGTAAAGAACTGGCAGCAGGGTTGCCTTTATGTTACTGTAAAATTAACATTATTATACTGTCGCTGAAATTTACAGCTTTGTACTGTTAATGAAAAATACAGTTTGAACTTTTATTAATTTCACAGTATTTTACAGTTAATTTACTGTTTAAAGATACATTATATAGCTGTTTTTTTTTTTGTTTTGTTTTAGGTTGTATTCTTTACATACATTTTAATAAACATTATTTTTTGCCTAAATGAATAGACTCAGCAGGTTACAGACATAGGAATAATCACACTAAATACAATTAAAGGCACTTGTTAGGAAAAAGGCTATAATAGACTTGGTGACACTTTTCCCAAAAATGTCTGTCTCTAGCTGGCTACAAGCACAGAATGAAACCACAACAACATGTGTGTGAAGAACAATAAAGCTAATTCACTGATTTTACAATCATGTACAATGTACAAGCCTAACATGTGCAGACCAGGTCCCAGAATTAAAAAAATACTGCATGAAACTGTTACTGATGATACTTTAGACAGTTGATCAGCAGTGAAGTGATGTTTTTTTTATAAAAAAATCTCTCTGCTGGGACAAATATGTTGAAAAGCTGCGTGTGTAATTTGCCTTGACATGTTAAAAAATGTTTTTTTGTTTTTCTTTATTGTGTTATAAAGTGATTACAAAACAAGTGAAGACATGTGCAGGGACATATATAAAAAAAGACCAAAATATATTATACAGAGAAAGACAAATAAGAAAGTACAAAAACAAAACAAAACTAAACTAAACTGAAACAACACAAGGGGATAAAAGCAGGTTGAAGAATGTGTGTGTGTGTGTGTGTGTGTGTGTTCTTGTACAGCTACCTTTGTGAGGACCAATTTGAGTTTTAGACCTTCAGAGTGAGGACATTTTTGGAAAGTGAGGACATTTTTGCCGGTCCTCTCTTTGGGACAGACCTTCAAAAGCCTGTTTGAGAGTTCAAACTTGGTTTTAAGCTCCAGGTTAGAATTAGGTTTAGGTTAGGGTTAGTGTAAGGGTTGGAGTCAGGCATTTGGCTGTGATGGTTAAGGTTAGGGTAAGGGGCTAGGGAATGCATTATGTCAATGAGGGTCCTCACAAAGATAGAAATACACGGCTGTGTGTGTGTGTGTGTGTGTGTGTGTGATGTGGATAATGGGTGTGTGTTTGGCATTGAATGAGGCTAGATGGTCATATATGACATATATCTACTCTTAAACACATACAGACATCCTTCCTTTTATGTGTAGAGTATATAGGGGGAACAAAAACAAAACAAAAAGAAAATAAATGAGTAGAAGATATATATAATACAGTTTAGGCTACTATAGTTGCTGAAACCTGATTTTATTATTATTATTTGGCTTAAAAGAGAAGCAAACTGCTCATTTGAAGATCAAGATGCCCAGAGGAGCTGGATTAGAGCAGGTTTGGATGACCTGGCACAACATCTGTCCCTCTATAGGCTGCTGAATCTGTCACATAAGAAACTGGCATCCATAATTTATCACTTTATAAGCAACTGCAGTCATGCTGTTAAAAAAAAAAGTACAAATAATGCTTCTGATTGTATAATGCTTTGACCTGAAATGAGCCTACACCAAAGTCTCTTTCTCCTTTTGCTCCAGTGGAACAAATAAACAAGAGTTAAGTTTCATTTTAGGCCCCAAACTGTTCTATCAGTGTAAAATGAAACGTTGGATCGATAGCTGGATTCATTTCTTCTGCAGTGCTGTCGTCACATTGTTAAATTATGGACAATTATGTCACAGTTTGTAGATGTTTATCTGATGTGTTTCACTTTTATAAGGGTTATCCATTCTTCCAAACTCCCCTGTGCGTAATTATGTGGCATTTTAGACCCTTAAAACCCATGCGTAAAGTGTGCGTTTTTGAGAACTTCCATCCATAGCTCCACAACCAGTCCTATAATAAACTGCAAAAAAATGTGTGACACACCTTCTCCCTCTGAGAAAAAAAAAGTGTGTGGGCTGATCAGGAGTCTGGATATCTGAACGTGAGAAGGTATTGATGAACTCCCCTTTCTTTCTTTCTTCCTCTTGGGATTTCATGGAGCGTCTCTCTAAACACTTAAATCCTCTCCAGAAATAGCCTCTGCTCGTCCAAGCTGTCGGCCCACGTAAATCCCTGCAGGCCGTACACCTTGGACACCTCTCCCTCTCTCTCTCTCTCTCTCTCTCGCTCTTCCATTAAGTAGCCCGATAGCTCGTCATCGTGTGTCCGTTTCCCCCACCTCCCCCTCAGGACACCTCGCAGCCAGGATTAGGCCCCTCCAGCCTCCAGCCCGCAGCGGCCTATAAGCTTTCATTTCCGCGGAGCGCACGTGCTCTCAGGTGCTCCCATGGTGCCTTGGTGCCGTGCGTTGCGCTGCTGCTCCCTGCACGCAACATGCTTAACGGGCGCACAGAGACACATAACCTATGTACACTTATAGTTGTATTCTTTATTTAATATACAGTATATATGGAGCTGTATCATAGAAAGCAGCATAGAAACGCTCTGTCTTATTCTTTTCTTCTTTTTTTTTTAACTTTATTGCCATTAATACAAATTAACAGGCAATTAATCATCACAAAACAAAACCGCATTGAGACTGGGCCTCACCTGACATACATGTACACAAAAACAAAGTAACGCTGCATATGGATGGAGTGTACACACATACACCCACAAACATAGCTACAAAAACTGTACATCAAAGACAATTAAGTACAGGATTCCATCCATCTCCTTTTAAAAATAGGCAATTTCAGTTGTACCTGGGCAGTCATGTATTCCATTATGTACACCTGTTTGACTTTTTGTAACCATTAAGCAATTGTGGGAGGGTTAGTCTTCATCCAGTTAATAGTGATCATTTTCCTTGCATCCGTCAATAAGATATGCAGTACATAGCACTGGTCTGGTAAACAGGTGATACTTCCAGTAAGAACAGTAGCGGGTCCAGGGGGATGTCCATTTCCAGGATTTTCTCAATTTCTTCTTTGATATTTTTCCAAAAAGTTAGTATTTTCGGGCAGTCCCAAAATATATCAGTATGGTCATCGACCATGCCACAGCTTCCCTAGCATAGGTTAGTAGAGTTGTTTTTAAAAACACATGCTACCAGCAGGGTCCTAAAGAACCTCACCTTCACCTTCCAGTCAAATTCTTTCCATAGCTGGCTTACAATCCCTCTGTGACATCCAGAACACATGCTTTCCCAGGCATCATTGTCCGCTATCGTATTCAACTCTAGTTCCCATTGTCCTTTAATGTGTTAAGTGTTATCTGATGTGTCTAACATTAGCTTTTTGTACATATGGGATATTTGTTTTTTTGTTGAAGTAGGGTGTTCAAACAGTTGTATAAAATGGGTTTCCATATTAGCTGGTTCTCTTTTAATATTCTCCCAGTCTTTGTTCTTTTCTAATCAGCTCTGATCTGACCTGTTCCAGTAGTGCTTTTTATTTAGTTTTGCTTCTATTTGAATATATTCAACTGTGCCCTATTGTATAATATGGGCTTTTCATATTCTATAAAGCTATGTTTATTTAAAACACCTGAAGTCAATGTCAAGATAAGAGAGACAGAACAGAAGCAGGATGTCATTGAAGTAGAACCCACTCACTGTCTCCTCCTGTCATTCAGCTATTTATATCAGGGCTGCAACTAACAATAGTTTGGTCTATATAACATCATAAAACAATATTAATAATAAAAAAAAATGCCCATCAAAATTTCCTAAACCCCAAGGTGTTGTCCAATCGGTAGTAAAAAACGTAAAAATATTCAATTTAAAAGCACACTTTTCACATTTGAGAGCCTTAAATAAGAGAATGTTTGGATTTTTTTACATAAAAATAAACTATTAATCAATATTGAAATAGTTGCCGACTGACTGAGAGATTAATCGACTAATCATTGCAGGTCTAATCTATAGATAAATACGGTGCTATTCCTCTCTGTGCCTCCATCATCTCATTCCTCAATCTGAATTAATTGCCTTCAGTTTGAAACTGAAATACGTCTAAAATATGTCTCTTGTGTGGTTTCTCTGTGGTTCTACAGAACAGCATTCTTTCAGTTCAATCAATTTAACTAATGAAAATGATCTTCAAAATGTTGTGTGATTACAGTGCTTGTAACAGTCCACATCCAATTTAAGTCCTGGTCCTTCGTAGTAGTGTCATGAGGAGCTTTTCAACCTTTCACACAATCCACACCGGTTATTTGACTCTCTCTTATCCAATCAATGATTCCAAGCTGCTGAACTGGGCTGACATTTGTCCTTGACGTATGAATTAAGAGATTAACTTGGAGAGAGAGAGAACCAGGAACACTCACTTAGCAGAATAGGACATGTGAATTCAGCTTTCTTACATGTCATCAAGATTAAAAACTGAACACTTTTCTTACTGGGTTGAATTGATTCACAGACACTTCCTCACGGTGTGACGGAGAGAACGTCAAGTAGCTTGTGAGGATTAGCCTACAACGGATTTTCTTTAACTCAGGGTCAGTCATGAAAAGTCACTGCAGCAGATACGGTATGTAATAGAAAAAAGATGTGAACTCCACCTGGACATCTTCTGCATATTGGGAAATAAATTGGTGTTGGAGAAGAAGGAAATGTTGCGAATTGTGTGCGAGACATGTGCGTGAGTCAGGGGAATTGACGATAAAAGGCAGGGTTACAGATGAAGAGGAGACAGGAAGAATGAAGACAGAAGCCCGCACAGACAAAAATAGTCCAAGAGAGCCATGAGATATTAATAATTCACGAGTGAGAATCATTAATACTTGATCAGTGTCGGAGACTGTTAGAACCCCTGCTTACAGTAACTATTAAAGCATGTATGTTTTAAAATTGTGTAGCTGTTATTTCCTAGTCTGCTTACTATTGTTGGAGTTTTTAGGTGACTGCTATGAAAAGGTTTTGTTGGCAAGAAAGTCCGGTCTTTTTGTCACTCAATATTTCAGTATCCGTGTCATTTTGAGGTCTCCACGGGAAGTACATCCTCTGAAGCTGCAATAATGGCTGTATAAAGATCAGCTGCTGCTTTTCTTTCCCTGGTATTTCAGAATTGTGACGGTCCTCGTCTCTTGTGACTTGATAGAGCGATGACATTCTGGTTTAGGACAGGGTTCGTTAGAGTACGCAGAGGAACAAAGTCTCGCAGCGGAGAGAATAAACCTCCATTCTGAATCAGTTGGAAATGCCTATATGTAAGTAGGATGTGCAAAATGAGTAAGGCGTGTTGCAAGTGATGTGTCCTTGGTCTTGACGTTGTACATTGTACACCATCTAGGGATGCTTTTGTACAAATCAGAGATTTTTTTTTTTAAATCTCTGCACCTCCAACCACCTAATGAAAGAAAAAAACAAGATATAAAATCTTGAAAATAAATAAATAATGTAAATAAATATTTAAAAAAAGGTAGCAAGTAGGGATGCAAAACCGAACCGTAAAAAACCTAATCATTCAATAACTGTACAAACCTAACCGTGGGCTTGTTGAGCTGTTACACCGCTATTAAATACAGGCCTGCTAATTATTTGATGAGGTGCCAGAGACATAGAAGAGGCAATTATCTGAACATATAGGTCTACTTCACCATTAAAAAGGCTGTCTTATTTCATGTATGAAATCAGTATTATGGCTTTATATAATGTAGAAATATCATTCATTACTATCAATCAATCAATTTATATATTTTGGAGTTCAAACACATTGGAAATGGTTATATTTTTCTTCTTTCTAATGTGCAAAACAAACCAAACGGAAACCGTGACCCAAAAACCGCAATACAAACCGAACCGTGGGCTTGTTGAACCGTTGCACCACCAGTAGCAAGGGAGTTTGTTATTTTATTGTAAGCTTCATTGCAGCAGTTAAGCTATGCACGCTATGAAAATATTGTATTTACATCACACAGTTCAATAGATCCTGTGATGAGGGCTTTTCACATTCTCTACTAAATTACGCAACGGTACTAAAAATCAATTTAAGACTGCAGGTCAGCGAGTGTGCAGTTTCAGCAAGTCCGCGGGGGCTCATACACACACACACACACACACCTCTTATTAAAACATGAAATGATCACAGTGCTGGTTTGGGCATCGTTAGAGTCGGTGTCATGATGCAGAGGAGATTCACTGTGATCACAGCTACCACATTTACCACACTGATGCATAAAACAACAAACATGGCGGCCCATTCAAACCAATAGAAGCTGCGCATATAACCAAAAAAACCCCCAGATCTAGTACTTCCTACTTCTATGTCTTTGGCATGTGCCTTATTACTTATTGCTGGCTCTGACTGGTCGACACACATGACTAGACATGGCTTTTAAATGTAGTTCAAGCTGTGATTAGTTATTTTTGTGCATGACACACATTTCATTCATAGTTTTGCAGCAACTTTGTCATTATTATTTTGTTGTTGTAATGGGGACTCTCTGGGGTGTCAGGTGACCTGCATTTTTTACTTTGGCTATTACGTCAAAATTGCCAATCAGCACAGCATTACCCTGTCTGTGGTAGATTGACTTACCATAAAACACTGACCTACTGCACAGATAACATCATTTCAGTAAGTTTGTCCCTGGGGAACTGATACATATTTGTTTGTTTCCGTATGTTTACATGTTATACTTGCCTTTCCAGGTACAATAGAGATGTTCAACCCAACTATGATGAATGTTCACAATGGCCACTGTGGGAGCACTGTTATTAAAGGGGACATATCATGCTCATTTACAGGTTCTTACATGTATTTTGGGTTTCTACTAGAACATGTTTACATTCGTGAATGTTCAAAAACACACATTATTTTTCTCATACAGTCTGTCTGAATATACCTGTATTCACCCTCTGTCTGAAACGCTCTGTTTTAGCGCCTGTCTCTTTAAGACCCCTTCCCAAAAAAGCCCAGTCTGCTCTGATTGGCTAGCAAGAAAAATATGGCGCATCTTTGCAAAGGTAGTTCTCAAGCCGTGGTGCGATATATTCTGCTGTGCCTGCATGTGACATAGGAAGGGGAGCCAAATCTGAATGGCTTGTTGAATCACATGTTTTCTGATGTAGGTAGCACACAAAACACTGACTAGGATGTCTTATTTCACAGTTTGTGGTATGTGCACAAGCACTGAAAAAATGAGTTTTTAATGATATGTACCCTTTAATGTTGCGCCCTAGTGGCTCAGTCGGCTAAGAATCATAATACACTTAAATGTGACTCAGTTCAGAATCCGGGTCCCATTTTCTGTCCTGTACAACCAGCAAATAAAGTAGTCTATAAAATACAACCCCACCCCCTATCCAAGCATTATTCATGCTCTGCACTGTTGGATGTTGTATCTTGGCTAAAAGCTGCAGGGCTGAGTGGACTGATATGTACTCTCATGAGCACTCTATGTATCTCTCGATGGTGATTGTAAGTTAGATTTACCAGACAAAGGCAATAGGGATATTAGCTTTTAACTTTTACATGTACGTATGAAAAAATATGTATAATCAATAAAGATGCGATATAAAAGGGGCTCTGTGCTCCTGCATCTGGACCTGCAGTGCTCGAGTCTGATCTGAGAACTCAGCATTGCACATGTCATGTTTAATAGATGCGTTTCGATACATATTTCATGCCTGTTAGACTGGAGGCTGGCAGAGGTCATGGTTTCTCAGGGTTTCTCAGCATGAACGTAGGTTATAGACCAGAGCAGAAAAAGAGCGGAGTAGTTAACCTTGTTTGGAAGGAGAAGAGGGGCATGGATACTCACACTGTATTCCTCACTGTTGGCCAGTTCTGTCAGGAGACGAACGTCTGCAACAATAAAACCCAATATATTAACACCTTGAGAAGACAGGATAAGACAAAGTTATGTCAGCAAGCTCCAGTGGTGGTAGGCTGACAGATAAACTGGGCTGTCTCTTGTTAAGATGCTAGAGTTACCGGTCAAATTGACAGCGACAAAGATTATCAGAACATCTTTCACCGAGCCGAGCTGTCAGTCTACGAGCCCTTCAGAGCAGGATCTGTTTTCACTGAGTTTGGAAAACCTCGGCTGGCTCACTGACTGACTGATTGTTCTTAAAGAAAATCCACAATATGGAAATCTAAGAGTAAACTAAACGGCAAACTTTTTTTTGAATAGCTGTTGGTGAAATGAATCAGCAAACAGTACGCTGACTATTTTATGTGTGTGTGTGTGTGTGTGTTTCGATGTGTATTGTCATGGTCGTTTCAATAGTAAGCTATCTTGATAGGGCAAGGGTTGCTATACAAAATTGTAAAGGGATGTTTCAACTGACAGATAGCCCAGACAATAATGCCAAATCATCACAAGCTGACAGAAAATATATATACAAATATTTGGACTCTATCAAAGTTTAACTATTAAAATCAACTTCTTAAAGGGCCAGTGTGTAGCATTTAGAGGGATCTATTGGCAGAAATAGAATATAATTAGGGCTGTCAATCGATTAAAATGTTTAATCACGATTAATCACAATTTCTTTTTTTATCTGTTCAAAATGTACCTTAAAGGGAGATTTTTCAAGTATTTAATACTCTTATCAACCTGGGAGTGGGCAGATATTGTCCAGAAACCCTCCGTACTGCATTTAGCATGAAAAAATATGCTCAAATCATAACATGGCAAACTGCAGCCCAACAGGCAACAACAGCTGTCAGTGTGTCAGTGTGCTGACTTGACTATGACTTGCCCCAAACTGCATGTGATTATTATAAAGTGGGCATGTCTGTAAAGGAGAGACTTGTCGGTACCCATAGAACCCATTTTCATTCACATATCTTGAGGACAGAGGTCAAGCGTCCCCTTAGAAAATGGCCATGACAGTTTTTCTTTACCTGACAAGCTAGTATGACATGATTGATACCAATGGATTCCTGAGGTTTTCTAGTTTCATATGATGCCAGAAACTGAGGCCGCTACAACCTAAAAATCGCAAGTTGCGTTAATATATCAAAGAAATTAGTGGCGTTTAAACAAATTTGTGCTAACGCATTATTATCCCGTTAACTTTGACAGCCCTAAATATAATATTACTCAGTATGTTTTCTTTAGTGTATAATCACCTTAAAATAAGAATTTTTTTTTTTTGTTACCTTAGAATGAGCCATTTATATCTACATACGTTCCTCGTCTTCACGGGCCAGTCGCCATGTTTCTACAGTAGCCCAGAACGGACAAACCAAACACTGGCTCTAGATAGCCATCACATTTTTACGTTTTTGCGTCGGCCACTGTAGTTCTCCTACACGCTTGGCATACGGGAGAAGCTTCAGTTGGTTGCAATATGCAACCTCACTGCTAGATGCACTGCTGTTTAAGAAAACAGATTCACTAGCACTTCCGATAAGAGACCTTATTGTATGTATGTATTTCTAAAGGACCAAGAGGCTGACTTTAGTCAGTACAATACTTAGTCAGTACTACAATACTTAACAGAATACATTGTCAATTCACTACCTTTTTCCAATCCCTTCTGAACAGAGCTCTCGAGAAGAAGCAGGAAAATGGCGAGACCATCGAGCTGTCGGCGGAGGGCCGGCCGGAGATGGTGGAGGAGAAGGATTTGCCCGTGGTGGACTGCACGTGCTTCGGCCTGCCCAGGCGCTACATCATCGCCATCCTCTCTGGCATCGGCTTCTGCATCTCCTTTGGTATCCGGTGTAACCTGGGCGTGGCCGTCGTCAGCATGGTCAACAGCCACAAGATCTTGAAAGACAACAAGGAGGTCATAGTGGTGAGTGGCGGCGGTTGAGGTGGGAAGTCCACAATAGCGAGGCTAAATCAATATCATTGTGTTTCTAGATTATTTATATCGATCACATCAGTTCTCTTGTTTTGATTGTAAGATATAATCTCAGTATATTTCATCAAACTCTTATTCAAATACATGTGCAGATTGATAATTGCATGTCTTCCTGTGTGTCCGAACAGAAAGCTCAGTTTGACTGGGATCCAGAAACGGTGGGAATGATCCACGGCTCCTTCTTCTGGGGATACATAGTAACCCAAATCCCAGGAGGGTTCATCTGTCAAAAGTTTGCAGCAAACAGGTCTCTTAATTCACTATTTATTATCTGCAAACGTTAATTATACGTTATTTTATACATACTGAATGTCTCTTCCTGTCTCTATTCTGTCCTCTTCCAGAGTGTTTGGCTTTGCTATAGTGGCCACGTCTTTCCTGAACATGCTCATCCCTTCAGCAGCACGGATGCACTTTGGTTGCGTTATCCTTGTCAGAATATGTCAAGGACTCGTGGAGGTACTTGACTTGTTTGCTTTCTCATAAACACAAGACATGTGTAACAAGAAAGATTTATCTTTACATTTTTATTGAGAACATTTATCATAGTGTCATTTCTTCCCCATCCTGCAGGGGGTTTCATATCCGGCCTGTCACGGTATTTGGGCAAAATGGGCACCACCTCTTGAGAGAAGTCGCCTGGCCACGACGGCCTTTTGTGGTGAGTCCATCATCACTGGGCCTGTTTCTCTCTTGGCCTTTAAACAATGGGTGTTTAGCACTTGAACAGACATTTATTTTTAACATAGCCACAAATAGAGCTGAAATGGTTAGTCAATTAATCCATTAGCTGATTTAAAGAAAATTAATTGGCAACTATTTTGATAACTGATTTAGCGTTTCAGTTATTTTTCCAAGCAAAACTGCAATCAACATTTGTTGGATCCAGCTTCTCAAATGTTCGTTCCAGCTTCTTTAGGTCTTGGACTGTTGCTCAAACAACACAAGCAATCTGAAGATGCAATTTTTCACTATTTACTTTATTGTTTTCACTTTGTGAGTCTGTGTGTGAGTCATCGTGGCAAAATGTGGTCCTAGAGACACCTACTGTAGTGAGAAGTTCTAGGAACTACCACAGAAATGGTTTTGAGTACTTTGTCAGGTATTTATATTTCTGTCTGTCAGTGGACAGATTTAGTCAACACATGAGCATCTCAACCGTGCAAGATGCAGTCACGAAACCTTACAGGTGTGTAGTTGAGATCAAAATGTAGGCTGAGTTCGAAGATGGGTGTGGTCCGAGCAACGGCATTGGAGTAGGGGGGTAGGAAGTGGGTAAGGGTACATTGTCCCCCCCAATTTACACCCCTGGCCCGACTTGGCGTTGTGGCTGGTGTGATCCCATCGCAAGATGGTCTCTAGTTTTTGACATGTTATAGACTAAACAGTTAAAGGTGCTCAATACGATATCCAGAGCATTAATATAGCAGCAAACAGCTATTTACTATGTAAAGATATAGAGGAGTAATGTCTACCTGAGCAGAGAATGAAGTTGCTCTCTCTTTGTGTGTGTTGTAATCCAAGCTTCTCTGTGCTTTGTTGACATAGCCGGGCCAGCCGCGCATGCTTTTAGTTCATGTTGGTGCATATGGAAGATATATACAAAGGCCCCACTGGCTAGCTCACGGCCACCGCTCTGCACTGCTCTCATACGGCGGTTACAGCTGATAAGCCTGTTACTACAGATAACACCGTCCCAACTGACGGCTCTTTTGCGGAAGTGTAGCACAAGTACCAGTTCACCGCCAGGTTAACACTGTTAGCTCTGTCAGCACTGTTGCCTTTGTTTTCACTGTTAGCGCTGTTAGCAACGTTAGCTGCGAGCCGCTGGCTCAGTCGTCACCATGCTGAGAGCCATGCGGAGGAAATAGAAATGCTCCCAATCTCGCTTTTAGCACCTTTAAATGACAAAATAAATGCCAGATTTGAAATTAATTGAAATTGCAGTCCTAAACACAATGTTTCTCTTTTTTTTTTTTTTTTTTTCTAGGTTCTTATGCTGGTGCTGTGATTGCCATGCCATTAGCTGGAATCCTGGTCCAGTACTCCGGATGGTCATCAGTCTTCTACGTCTACGGTAAGAGACCCTTGACCTTAAAATTTGACCCAAATCAAATGTGGGGACTTTACACTGGGGCTACTTTTTTTCAGACTGAACTTCAACTTGGGAAACTTATAAACATGACAACAGAGTCCTACAGTAATTAGTTGGCTAGTGACTATGCACAACATACAGTAACACTGTAGATGCAATTAGTTGGCTAGTGTCTATGCACAACATACAGGAACACAGTAGATGCTGACACATACTGAAACCGCAAGGACAAGAAGTCTGCAAAAGGCCAGCACCATGAATATGAGAACCAGAAAAATCACCCATCACCCGTATGTGTGTTATGTATGAATTCAACATTTAATCCCAGTCTGTACCGAGGCAGCAGCTACAGTCAAGGTGTCTCCTTTACAGCTTGTTCTTTTTGACCTTTCGTCCCAGTTTTGACACTTACATTACTCCTTCTCTTTTCCCTGCCTGTCTTCCTTCCTCCCCCCAGGAAGTTTTGGAATCATGTGGTATTGCTTCTGGTTCCTGGTGTCTTATGAAAGTCCAGCAGCTCATCCCACCATCACTGAGGAGGAGAGAACATATATTGAGGAAAGCATCGGCGAGACGGCCCAATTTACAGTAACGGTCAGTACATAGAGTACATTTCTCAGGTACAATATGACTCAAACACTGTATCACACCGCATTGGCTGACTTTAACAGTACTAATGTGGCCTGCCCTGTCATTTACATTCCCTCAACTGGTACTTTTTTGTTTTATGTCAAATGTTAACATAAGGACAAGGCCGCAAGTAGATCTGAACAAAGAGTGTGGAGGTGGTGAACAAGCAGAGCAATGTAAGAGTAATAAGGAAGGTAGCCTGGGTGGAGCTTAAGAGGGCGTCAAGCTTCATCATGACCTGATTCTAATAATTGTATAGTAGAATAATAGTTTCTCAAATTGAAAGCAACACAGATACATTTAGAAAGTCTGTATCAGTGGCAACCTCTGCTCATTCGTGTCTGCATTCATGCATTCAATTCACTCCACCCATCCTCTTATTGATCACAACGTCCTGGAATCTGACTTATTTCAACAATCTCAAATAGGAAAAACTGGTCATTAATTCAGGTAAACAACTGTACATTTAAGTTTGTGAAACAAGTCAGAGAGGCTTAAGAATTTCATTACAAATTCAGTGAACGCATTTTTCTGTGTTGCAGAAATTCAACACGCCGTGGAGGGCCTTCTTCACGTCCATGCCGGTGTACGCCATCATCGTGGCGAATTTCTGCAGAAGCTGGACTTTCTACTTGCTTCTCATCAGCCAGCCTGCGTACTTTGAGGAAGTGTTCGGGTTCGAGATTAGCAAGGTAACAGAAACCAGATGTGGTTATGTGCGGTGTACTGCACGAGGAACAAAAGTTTACATATGTACAATAACAGGAAACTGCTATAGAAAGTCAAAGCTATAGAAAGTCCGCTTTCCAGGTTTAGTTCAGTGATAATAGGCTGTCTTCAGAGGTCTCAAATCTGTCTCTCACCTCTCTCTAGGTGGGCATAGTTTCCGCTCTTCCCCACCTCGTCATGACCATCATCGTGCCCATTGGCGGCCAGCTTGCTGACTATCTGCGCTCCAACCAAATCATGACCACCACTAACGTCAGGAAACTTATGAACTGTGGAGGTAAGAAAGAACTGCAGAAAGGGGATACAAGAAATGTACTCGCTGTGCTCATAATAGCAGCTTTTTTTCTTCTAAGATGTCAAAACTGTTCTCAAAATCTGATATAAAATGTTATTTCAAAGCCTTTTCTGGATATAATTAGATGTTTTTTTTTCTAAGCGCCCTATTTTTAGTCAGAAGGCTGGTTCAGTTATGTGATTCTGATAAACTACACAGCACATCATTGGCTAATTATGGGGTTAACTACAGTATTTAGTCAGATGTGGTGAGAAAACATTTGCTGCATAAGGGAAATGATGACTCACTGTAAAGCAGAGGCCCTGCCTCTGTCTGCTATTTTTGAACTATAGAGAGAAATCAATAGCAAAGTGAAATGGAGAAGCATACAGTGTACGTATCCCTTTTTCAGTACTGGGGAAACTTTAGGCTACTGCTCAGTCAACAGCACTCTATGAAAAGGGAGAAGAGAAAAGCTTGCATTGTGGCTTAATGTTTACCATTAAACACATTAAACTCATTCTTTGTTTCGATTCTGTTTTGCTCGTCTACATCAGGGTTTGGGATGGAGGCAACCCTGCTGCTGGTGGTGGGCTTCTCTCACACAAAAGGTGTTGCCATTACATTCCTGGTTCTGGCTGTGGGATTCTCTGGCTTTGCCATTTCAGGTGAAACCATGTTTTTTTGTTTTTTTCGTTAAGTGTGTGTAAATGCATCAACATTGCCCCCATCAATATCAATAAGCCCCTTTTTTTTAATGGAGGACATCAATGTTCTTTTAAACCTTTTGGCCACATATATTAAAGTAGAATTTGAGAGTGAATATATAACTATTTCCTATCATTTGTGCGCTAATATTGTATTTGTCCTTCCTCATAAGGTTTCAATGTCAACCACCTGGACATTGCACCACGCTATGCTAGTATCCTCATGGGTATCTCCAACGGTGTAGGCACTTTGTCTGGTATGGTTTGCCCTCTTATAGTTGGTGCCATGACGAAGCACAAGGTGAGAACTTGTTGCACGTCCTCATTGCGTACATATGTCAACAGTGCACTTCCAACTGAGTTTGGTCATAGGAAATGTTTCTAAAACAACAGCAGAAGTGTCACTTCATAAGAAACACTCCATTTTGCGTGTCCATTAGGCATACAAGGAGAAGTTTATCACTTAAGGGGGACTGATATCAACTTAATTCTTGAATTTTTTTCAATTTTCAATCGACCAGAGTTCCTAGCCACAAGACATGTTGAATCTTAAAGGTCCAGTGTGTAGGATTTCAGGGGATCTATTGGCAGAAATGGAATATGGTATTCATAACAATGTTTTCATTAGTGTATAATCACCTGACACTAAGAATCATTGTGATTTCGTTACCTTAAAATGAGGCCTTAATGTCTATATAAGGAGCAGTGCTACGGTAGCCCAAAACGGACAAATCAAACACTGGCTCTAGAGAGGGCCTTTTGGACTTTTATGTTACCTGAAGGCCACCGTAGTTCTCCAACATGCTTGGAAAGGGAGGAGTGAGCAGAGGGGTATTCAGTTGGTTGCAATCTGCAACCACACCACTAGATGTCAATAAATCCTACACACTGATCCTTTAAGAAAGGTATTTGAGCATCAAGTTTTATTGACCAGAGTAAAATGATCCAGAGTTTAAGCACATTTGTAGAACACAATACATGTGCAAGCCTCTCTTTAGTTGGTTTGATTTAAAACACACTTTTTTTCATGCTCATAATCTCTCTTCCTTTTCTTTTCCTCTCACCCTCCTCTGATAGACGCGGGAGGAGTGGCAGGGGGTGTTTCTCATCGCCTCGCTTGTTCATTATGGAGGTGTTATATTCTATGGTGTGTATAATTTCCATTTCCAGTCATTCTTCTTTAACCAGAGCATTAGGGTGTTCAAGTATGCAACAATCTGTGCGTTCTTCGTCATGCACTCTTCTGTAGATTGTAGGGCTGCAACTAATGATTATTTTCATTGTTGATTAATCTGTCGATTATTTTCTGTTCTGTTGTTTTGTCTATAAAATGGTGAAAAATGTTGTCCTCAACTCAAAGATATTCAAATTACTGTCATAGAGGAGTAAAGACACTAGAAAATATTCACATTTAAGAAGCTGGAATCAGAGAATTTTTACTTTTTTTCTTTAAAAAATGACTCAAACTGATCAATTGATTATATATATATATATATATATATAGTTGATGATTAATTTAATAGTTGACAACTTATCGATTAATCGTTGCAGCTCCAGTAGATTGGTTGTTACAAATCTGAACACGGTACAAAAACTCACACATTGATCATGTATTTGGGCTGCAGGCCTCTTTGCATCCGGAGAGAAGCAAGTTTGGGCGGAGCCGGAACAGCTGAGCGATGAAAAATGTGGCATCCTGGATGAGGATGAGCTCGCAAACGAGACGGAGGAGCTGTATCGCACCAGTGGCGGGGGAGGCTATGGAGCCATGAACCAGGGAACGGATCCCAACGGAGCCGGAGGCATGGGAGGAGGAGGAGGCTGGGTCTCAGACTGGGACAAAACTGAGGAGTACGTCCAACCAGCCGGAACCAATAATTACCTTTATGGAGGAGAGGGGGACCGGGAGTTAACATAAAAACCAGCAGATCTTCTGCACATAGAAACAGCACATCAACAGCGTGGAGTTTCACCTGCCGGCGTGAAGAACTTTGGAAAGTGCGGATATAAATGCGAGAGAGGAGACCATTTTCAGCAAGTCTGACTGTATTATCACAACTGAACTGAAGTCAAAGAGACTCCACAGTGGAGGTGAAGACATTAGTAAATGTAAAATGTGTGTTTGTGTGTGCAATTGTGTACCTTGTGTGAGACAATCTAAGTAAGAGTGTTTTAGGACTCATCACCCTCTCTGCAATCTCTCTCTCGGAGGAGGGTCGTGTTTTAGGCCTGCTGTGGCTTTCTTTGATGTTTATTCACTGTAATAATTGTAGAAATTTCTATATTATCTGACAGGGTTTCATTTGTATGCCTCTCACTTGAATCAGTACAAATCTTTAGGCGCACATTGGTCACAAGCGCACTTCTGTTGTTGGGTGAAAACCTATTGAGTTTGATTAATCGGTTTCTAAAACTCAAGTTAAAACAGGTTAAGATCACCCAAACTGGTTTTCTACAAGGTTTTCACACAATGTTATGAAAGCTTTTCTCCTAAAAACAATGTTAAGTTTTGTCCTTAATGTGCACACTTTTAAGAAAAAGCATGCTACTTGTGCCAATACAACAAAAATGTTTTGCTCTGTAGTATTGGTTTACTCATCCACTGAGAAAATAATTGAACACCTGCAAATATTACTGCACACAGCTTTCTGTGAAGTCTAAATAGCCCATGCTGATATTTTTAGATGCAGCGTTTTGATTTCCTCGTGCAAAAAATGTTTCATGTACAGTACTAGGCCTCGAACCTGTCTGCCTGCTGACAAACTGGGGAATAAAAATGCCTCAAATAGGACTAGAAGGAACGTCATTACCCCGCGTAGTTTAGAGACACTTTTATAGGGTCTCTACATCAGATTTTTTGTTCAGTATGCTTTGCTTGTAATATATGCTTCATTGGTGTTATTCTATTATGTTACTGTTGTGTTCAGGCAATTCTTGCTCTAAGTGTAAACATCAGGAAAAGCATGTTGCTGTCAGCATATAACCTAAGAACCCCCACACATTCCAGTGCGTATATGAGAAAGTTAGTCCTGCGGAATCATCACGTAGATCTCGGTAATCTCGTTCAAAGGTGGACTTTCATTACCCTTCGCTTTATTTCATGGTGCAGCAAGCTGGAGATACGTTAAATGATCAGTAAACGAAAGACCGATTAAAAATAAAAAGGCTGATAATGGACAAAACAATGACATTTCACTGTATATGAGCAATTTGTTTTAAATTTGTTAGTAGTTGTTGTAATGTATCTACCTAGCCCCAAAAAGGTTTAAGATTGAAAAATATCCCTGTGTTAGATCATGGAATGGCATCACTTACTTTGATACTGTTTCATTGAGTGGAGTTCACTGATAAATGTTAGGGTTTTTACTGTTTTTGTCATTTTTTCATTAATTTCTTGATGAATGTTTTGTTCCGGATTGTAAAACTGTATATGTAAAAAATCATGTACATGTGGAAAATATTGTATAATAAAACCTAGAGGGGATAATTACTGTACAATAATTAATAATAGGCAATTTATTCTTATGCATTACTCCAATTTTTATGTTTTAATGTTTGGTATTAGGTGCTGTATAAACTATCTTGCTAAAAAAAAATAGATGATTACAGCTGTGTGTTACATTTTTCATCTGCTTTTTAAATGTTTTATTCTGGCGTCTGTTTTGTCTCGATCGAGTCAAGTTCCGTCTGCTTAGTGCTGGATTCAGGCACTAATAATGCAGGTCTGTAAACCTTTGAATACAGTGGTTTCATGTTACCCGTAATGCTGTACTCCTCTCCAGACAGTGTATCGATCACCGAGCTGAAGTATAAGAGCATGGAAATGAAGAAGAAAAATAGATTTTGATGGCACTAGAACAAGGGACTCACCAGTTATCCTCAGCCAGTGAAAAGTACTGATGGGGCTCAGGGATTCACCCTCACTGTCCCGCTCTGGTCTCTGAAATCAATGGGATTATCCTACATCCATCTGCCAGTGAGAGAAATAGGAGTTACCTGGATGTAGTGCCAGTTCTAACTATTGGTTTACCTCATCGAAGCTCCACCTGAGACTGATCTTTGCACTCACCGCCGACTCACTCATCTCTCTCATGAACTCAGCTACTAGAATAAAACAGGGGCCAGCTGAGCCTGTAGATAGAAGGCTATGGCAAGCCTATGGCGAAGGCCGTTAGGGATGTGATGTACACCCGGCTGAACATTACCAAAAGGCATGACCCAGATCCACAGAAGTTACACCAAGTGAGACACAGAGTCAGACGTCTTATCCCTGAGATACAACTGCACAAAAGTGGATGTGGAAGACCAGTGTTCTGAGGCAAACTTGGACATACAGTGGGGAACGCACCCCCTCACTGAGGCAACCAGGTGAGCTCCAAAAGGTGACATCGCTCCACACAAGAGCTGGAATCCGGAGCCTGCGTTGTTTCTATCGCTGAAGATTTCTCATATGCGGCAGCCCAACTAACGCGCACCACCAGGTGAGCAGCTGACATCAGTAGTCTGAGCAGGGCAGAAGTCGGCCTCTGTCTGGTGCCGCCAGCGAAGGCGGCAGAAGTAGGCGTCATGGCCATCCGAGCCCGGGAGCGATGAGTGGCATGCTTCAGTGTAGATCAGAGCTCTAAGGTGGTGTGAAAAAGAAAGATGAACAGTGAGTGCGTTTGTGCTTTATAGATATAGTGTGTGGTTGCTGCCTCCTGATTGGGCAGTGAGTGAAATTTCAGGGTGCCAAGGAGGGGCCCATTAGAGGGTGTAGCACGGATGAAAGCAGAGGGGGAGTTTTGGCAATTCCCATGATGGTCCCTACTAAAATAAGCTCTTGTTTTACCTCAGAAATAAAGTAAAGATACTTAATATCACCATTAGCTAATTATCTGCTATCAATAAGTTGAGTGAGTCTATAAACACTGTTATATGGTATTGACCTTCAAAAACCCATAAAGCATACTGTCACCATAAAACCTTTAAAAATGTGTTACCTCTGGTTCCTCACTTTTTAAAGAACAAGTATAACACTGGCCCATACTAAAACCCTGTTGTCTTCACAGTGGTATTCAGGCCAATACAGTGAACTATACTGTCAGTTAGCTACCTAGCTACCTAGCTAAGGATGTCATACTTACAGTAACTTATTTGAGTAATACCAAATTGGTTCTTCTTCTTGTTCTTCTTCTCTTCCTCCTCCTTCTTCTTCTTCTTCTTCTTCTTCTTCTTCTCCTCCTCCTCCTCCTTCTCCTCCTTCTGCTCCTCCTCCTCTTTCTTCTTCTCCTCCTCCTCTTTCTTCTTCTCCTCCTCCTCTCCTTCTTCTTCTCTTCTTCCTCCTCCTCCTCCTCCTCGTTCTTCTCCTTCTCCTCCTCCTCTTTCTTCTTCTCCTCCTCCTCCTCTTTCTTTTTCTTCTTCTCCTCCTCCTCCTCCTCCTTCTTCTTCTTCTTCTTCTTCTCCTCCTCCTTCTCCTCCTACTCCTTCTTCTCCTCCTCCTCCTCCTCCTCCTCCTCCTTCTTCTTCTTCTTCTTCTTCTTCTTCTTCTTCGGTGTTTATTGGTGTTTGGTGGCAAACCAGCATATTAGCGTTACCATGGATATATTAAAAGAACGAGCGTTACCATGGAGAGCGTTACGTTCTTTTGGAGTCGCCATTTTTTAACGTCATATTCCTAGACCAAAGTTACGTTAGTTGAGCTGTTTGAGGTATTTCCTCGTTGTAAATACGTCCGTTCAGGCGACATTTCTTCTCTCTGGCTTTCAAAAACACGTTGAGCCATCAGATAAACTCCTGTGGTTAAAATATGGACACTTTTGAGGCTGACAACTAGCCAGTGTGGTGAGGACTGACAGATAAAGGCCCTGGCTAACAGCTGGCAAGTAAACAAGACTACAAACAATCCATAACACTCAGGTAGCTAGCTAACTAAGTGACACACCTTGCTGCATTCAAAGGTAAGCAGTTCTTGAATATAACACCACTACCTTCTCTAACTTTATTTCCAGAATAAAAATGTTGTCTAGTACTGGTAGGAAGTTGTGGGTGTATAAACTACCATATAAGCTTTTAAAACTGGAACACATTATGCCACAACATCTGTTTTAGTGCAGACTTTACATTTTGAAAATGTGTCAGAAGAGAGGAAGAATCTCTTGAAACCAACAATATAATGTTCAGAGAGGGTGTTAACATTTTTATATCCCCAAAAGTTGAACTAGCGTTGCTTCCTCTTGTTTCTGAACTGACCGCACTGGTTGTTGACTATGGAAGATTTTATTGGACTTTATTAGTTGTAACCCACAGAAGACCTTCCACAAATGTGTACCATGACCTGCAAATATTTCACTATCCACAAACATGTATTTTTGTATTTGTGTTGTGTAAAGTCACATTCACAAAAATCCAGGGCGATTTGCAAATACGCATAACTTACTCTGTAAATACGTATTTTAAGATTTACATGTAAAGTGATATCTACACATTTGTGCATCTATTTCTACAGGTGCAATGATATTTGCGCATTTGCAGATCGCTTCCTGTGCATTTGTGTGTCACATGACATTTGCAACTTTCCTCCTATTTGTTTACAGAATTTTGTCCAATTGGTACAGCTGCAGATCTGTAGATATTAGTTGTAATCCACAGAAGACAATTCACAAATATGTACCATGACCTGCAAATATTTCACTATCCACAAACATGTATTTTTGTATTTGTGTTGTGTAAAGTCTCATTCACAAAAATACAGGGCGATTTGCAAATAAGCATAACTTACTCTGTAAATACGTATTTTAAGATTTACATGTAAAGTGATATCTACACATTTGTGCATCTATTTCTACAGGTGGAATGATATTTGCGCATTTGCAGATCGCTTCCTGTGCATTTGTGGGCCACGTGACATTTGCAAATTCCCTCCTGTTTATTTACGTAATTTTGTCCAATTGGTGTGCTGCAGATCTGTAGAAACAATCTGTAAGTAAGAGGTGCATTTACTAGCTCAATCAGTAAGTGGCGACATTCTCTCACATGAGCTGACGGAACTACAGTACGCTGCTGGCAGAAAGCTATAGAAGAAGAGTCTAAGACAACCAATTGTCTTGACCACTACCTTTCTAATTCTAAAGATTGTCAAAAGACTTGTTTGACCTTTATCTTCTCCTCTGCATCACACAGATCTTAGAGAGATTACACCTGTAATGCATGTGTAATGAATTTTGATTATTTAACCTTCACCGGCATTTATTAGTTGAGGTGAGAAATGCATCCAGAGGTTCATTACCTCTGTGCATTTTGTGATTAAATGATTGTACAAACCACAATCAAATTGAATCAAAATAGATTTATTTCAGCACATAAAATACAACAGGAATGACACTCTCTGTCTCTCAAGGTACTGCATGTACACTGCAAATTAAGCGGATATCTGATCAGAATTGACTGGAATATAAAGTGATTTTACATTTGAATACAAAATCCGAACCTGTACAATATTATGACACTTCTCTGCACAAATAATAGAACATCACAAAAAGCATTGATAAGGCAAATACATTTTAAGACACAAAAGTCAAATTATGAGACCATTCTCTGTACAAATGAAACTACAAGAGTATGACTTTACAAGGAGACATACGCAAATTATTTTTTTTTTTTGCTGCAAAAACAAGACAAATTTGCTCCCCCCTTTCCCATATTTTGATAGTTTGATCAAGCACTCAATCTACTTTACATTAAAAAAGACTTAAAAAAATTGTCATTGTTGTGAAAAATCAGTATGATGAATGAGAATATATATGTATGGTGACTATCTGAGTTGAAAAAATAAGTTGATCAAGATCAGAGCTGATATTTGGTGTTTTTGACTGTTGTGTCACAAATTAATCATTTTCTGCTCTGTTAACTTGAGATGGCAATTTACATTTTACAGAATATTCTATATAATTTACATGATACATATAAATAAAAATGAATGGCAACAATTGTTAGTTGCTGCACTATGCAACATACAGGCTGTTATTGTGTTATTTGGCAGTCTTGCTCATTTTTAACTGGCTTTTTATTGTTAGGTCAAAGTTTTTCTCCCTGCCAATCACATGATTGATAATCTCACAACCTTACTTTGGGCTGTCATCTATTTTTATTATCTAAGATACTTTATTAGTACAGTCTTTGACCTTCTTTCCTACTGCTTCATATCCTCACTCACCTCCACCTGTGCCTGACATCCCCAGTGTGTGGTATACCCCCTCTTTCATTCCCTCTTTCTTCAGTGCTTCATACCCTCCTTCTCCTCCAACTGCCCCCTCTATTCTCACGGTGTGGTACTCCCCCCCTGTCATTCCCTCTTTCTTCAGTGCTTCATACCCTCCCTCTCCTCCAACTGCCCCTGCTAGTCTCACAGTGTGGTACTCCCCGCCTGTCATTTCCTCTTTCTTCAGTGCTTCATATTCACCGTCTTTCTTCTGTCTGCCTGGTGCTTCTGGCTGAAGGGTGTCATACTCGCCCCCCCTTTGGGCACCCTTCTGCAGCGTCTCATATTGGTCATCACCTTTGTCGCGTGATCTCAGCGGCATATCCTCGTAAATTGGTCCTAAAATTAAAAAAAGAAGTGTTACTGTATGTAATGCCTTCAGTGTGCTTACAAAAAGTGGAAAAAAAGTAGTAGTTACTCACCTGTGGTATTTCTCTTCGTATAATATACATAAAAACCCACAGCCACTGCCAAAGCTAGAATCACCAGCACGACGACCACACCTATGATAATGGCTGCGATCGGAGGTCGATCTGAAACAGAGACAGAACATATGTAACTTGAAATCTCTGTGACTGTTACCCTGTGATAGTGGAATTCCCATTAGCAGCATTTGACAGTATTAAAGTTGCTCAATACGAAATTAAGAGCATTTCTATTGCCTCCACTCTATGTGGACTCTAACAGTGTGTCCAAGCTTATGTTATGAATTTTAAAGTCTCCAAGCCGAAGTTGAGATAACTCTGATGACATCATCAGGGTTGTTTCTTTTTAGACTTTGAAAGCTCCCTCCATGGTCACAAAATACATTATACAACTGCTCTCACAGGCTGGGTAGTACTCATGTCGCGCTAAGTGCTCTTGAAGGTGCTCAATACGAAATTTAGAGCATATCTGGTGCCTCCACACGGCTGTCAACATAGCGACTGCTTCTGCGACGTTGGCCAGGACGGCGTTATAAGCTGTAACCGTCGTATGAGTGCAGTGCCGTGAGCTAGCCACACGCTCGCATGCATTAACATACACTAAAAGGCACGCGCAGCTATGTCAACAAAGCACGGAGAAGCTCTGATTACAGAGGGAGAGCAACTTCATTCTCTGCTCAGGTAGACATTACTCATCTATATCTTTACATTGCAAATAGTTGTTTGCTGCTATATTAATGCTCTGAATATTGTATAGAGAACATTTAATGTGTATTGATATCTCAAAGTCCATTAGCAGGAACTCACAAACATAACCGTTGCTGAGAAAAGACCTCCCGGTGTTCCACACGGCTCTACAGGCATATGTACCGCTCTCTTTTGGCATCATGAATCCTTGTTGGGAATCCATTTGTGCCCAAGACTGACCATCAGTCTTGTGGTACCAACGATAGGCGCTATCATCGGGACAAAGTGGACAAGAGCACGACAAACCAACGTTTGCAGAGAGAACTGCCTTCATAGGAGGCACTGAAAAGGGACAAATGAGGAGAAAGACTTTTAAAGTTGTCTACTGGAGAAACACATGCATGTGTAAAGCAAACAGTATCACACATACCTTGGACAAACACATCTTGATCATCAGAGACCTCCGTGTGTGAGGACACGGGAGCGTTCCCCTTGTATGTGTAGGTGGCATCACACTTATAGCTTCCCTTTGCAGATTCTTTCACGTTAGAGATTTGGTAGATAGTATTGGGACTTTCCTGAATGGTTACATTGTCTTTGTAGAAAACTGCGTGGCTAATTTGATCTGTGCCCCAGACAAGGCACTTCAGAGTCAGACTCTCCCCAACCACAGCAGGCAGAGGGTACATTTCCAGCGATATGGCCTTCTCTGTAAGAAGATGAAAACTGGATTTTACCCATGTAGTTAAATGACTAAAAATAACATTTCTGAGGCTCATACACAATGCTAAGAATGCTAGTAATGTAGTGATGAAGCTACAGAAAATGTTCAGCTCCCCCTGGCTTTGTATAACAGAGCATTAAAATAACAGTAAGCCCACCTGAGGTCCTGACTATGATTTGGTTACTCCTGTGTTTTTGAGTATCAGAACACCAGAAAATGGTCTCAGGGTCAGTCAGTCTGTGGGATTGAAAGGGCACAACATTCACACTATCTGTCTTCAACGACAACTTAATCCTCCTTGTCAACCCATTCTTATAGGCCCAGCAGTTCCATCCCTGCAGACCATCCTCGTTGTCAAGCTGCAGGACGACTGAACGTTCCATCTCCACCACCGGTTGGCCTGTCTGGATGGTGAGTGAGGCAATGGGAACGTAATCTGAAAAATGTAAATAAATAAATTATACAAATATTTGTGTATCTCCCTTTACATCTTGAGCTGTAATACTTATGTTCATGTGGTACATTTACCCAAGACGTTGATGGGTATAGGGTCACTCTTTTGCCCATTGCTCTCACATCGATAAGAGCCTGAGTGCTTGGGTGCGGCAACGCCTATCTTCCAGGTTTCGGTCGTCAGCGTTTGTTCCATGTCGTTGAAGTACCATTTCACTGTGCTCCCACTTGCGCCGTTGTCACATTTCAGAAAAAATAAGTCCCCAGAGTAGATCTCCTTGAGTGTCGGTGACATAGAAACTAAGGACAAAGGAAAAGAAGACACACAGTAAAGAATTTGTGTAGACATAGTTTATGTCATTACAAGAAAACCACAAAGGGCTGTTATACATGGGTGTTGCTGCCACCTATTGAAATTTTGAGATGGAAGAGGGAGGGCTGACACCTTTTGCATGTGTGAACACTTATTACCTTGTGGCTTTTGCTGACATCTTGCCAGGAACACGAACACTGTAAGAAAAAAAAAAAAAAAAAAGTTATTCTTTAATGTAAGCTAAGTCTTTAATGACTAATAATAATACACAGTTCATATTAGAATTTTCCATTTAGAGCAATTCAGACCTCATTTTTTTGGCGACATATTCAAATATTGTGACTCAAACGGCGTGATGTTTTCTTCATGGATTTTCAGTTAATGAAGTTAAAGTGTCTGCAGGTGGTGCTCTTTTACTTTGTCTCTTTGTCTATCACTGCTCATGGAAGCTACACAGTTGTTTTTATTTCAACCTGAAGTAGGTATTTTACTAAAGAAAGTTTAAAGGGACTATTTGTAACTTTCAGAATTGCTTCTTAACAGCGACACCTGTGGCCGTGAAATCAACGAAAGTCAGCGTCGGGCTCACGCTTGCTCGCTCTAAATAGACCTGAACGAGCATCGCTCAAAACAGTGAGGCGACACACGTCTGCTAAAACCGCAATATCACTCTATATTTCAGCTGCTTGGCAGTAATGTTAGCTGACCAGACCAAGGTCTCTCCATGAACATGATTTAGATCTGATCCTAGTGTTGGCTTTTCCTGCCTCACCCTCCTGCGCCCGCAGGGAGACACCGGCAACCGGAGCCTCTCCTCCGCTGCCTGCTTGCATTCACTGACACAGCGCGCACCAACAGAGGTTTTCCGTGTCTTGTGAAGTGACG